>JAJOOS010023985.1:0-15157 GCA_029582725.1 Solanum chiquidenum
TGATGCACTCACACTCAATCACGATGATAGTAGTTAATCTAGGAGCTAAGGCTCGAAGAAGATGAAGGCTAATTCAGGGATTCAACCGAGAAGATTAGCTAATAGGTTGTAGAAGAGGGAAGAAAGAGCAAATGATATTATTCATGAATGAGTGAATGAGTACAATTCCCATGTATTTATACAACTAATCAATGGGTAAAATGACTAAAGAAGAATACAACAAAATAACTAACTAACTAATTTCTTGACAGCTGAACAGTGTTAACTAACTAACAATTCTAACAACTTTCTAACAGATTTCCAGATTCCCTTATAACTCGACTACATATACTTGCATCAATGGGGGTACCTGCAGGTTTAGCTGCTAATAGACCAACTTCTGCTATAAGCTCTAATATTAGCATATTTTCTTTGGTGGATTAGTATACCCTCTGCTGACCTAAAAAACTCAATATCTACGAAGTATTTTAGCTCACCAAAGTCCTTCATCGATCTTAAAAACCTATTGCAGTGCCTTTTTTCTCTTCTATCAACTTGAGACTACTCCCAGTTATCAACATGTCATCTACAAACACAAGTACAACAATATTTCCTTCTTCTGACTTGTTGATGAACAATGAAAAAATCATGTTGACTCTGTTTAAATTTGAGACTAATGAGAGCTTTAGTCAACTTGTGGTTCCACTGTCTTGGGGCTTGTTTAAGATCACACAAGGACTTTGTCAACACATTCTTTCCCTGACTGGCAAGTCCTTGAGGAAATTGCATGTAAATTTCATCATCAATATCACCTTGCAGAAATGCATTGAAGACATTCATCTAATGTATATTCCAATGCTTTGCAGCAACAATAGACACTATAAACCTTATTGAAACCATTTTAACTACTAAAGAAAATGTTTCTTTATAGTATATTCCTCTTTTTGGTTATATCCCTTAGCAACCAATCTAGTTTCAAACCTCTCTATTTGTCATGTTGATTTGTACTTGACTTTGTATATCCACCTACAACCTATAGGTCTAATAGTGTCTATTACAGACAGCCTTTTGCAAATTCGACATTGCTAACAAAAGGTTGGGATTTACTTGTTCACTCTTATTTGGTCAAACAACATGTGCCAACTTCAACTTTGCATCCACAGCTTGATGGTAAAAACAAAAACAAAAAGCTTTGCTTTTGTAATTTTAGATTCAAATAATTGTTTTCTTTTATTTTCCAAAGGATGGAGTTGATCTAGAATAAATGTATCTGATCGACTTATTGTTTGGTTGTTTAATTTAGTCACAATGGTGTCAATTCGCAAAAGTCTTAATAATTGATTGTGTATATCTACACTTTGTTTGGATGGTTGTTATCCATTGTATTGTATTGTATTGCTAGTTTAAAGAAAATGTTTGTTTTGATTGTTATTTAAATTTTATTATGTTGTATCGTTAAACTCATCGTTAGATAAATTGAAAAATCTCATTTTGTATAACGATCGATTTAGTGTGATCACATTTTTACATTAGTTTTTTCTTCTCATTTGTCTTTACTTATTTTTTAATTATCTTATATTATCGTTTGCCCTACCTATTTTGATAGTAGTTCTACGATGGACCCTACTTTACTTGTAAGTTTATCCTTTAGATTGTTGATGTGCGACATTATGTAATGACGGAGAACGATACAATCTATCAAAGTAGGGTCGAGGGGGATGGGAGGTGTTCACCCAACACTACAAGAAATCAGGTTTTTTTCTGGCGACTAAAGTTGCTAAAAACCCCGAAAGTCGCCACTAAATGTTATTAGTGGTGACCTTTAGGCTGTGGCAAGTTCCTCCATATCTGAAAGTTATCTGTGACGACTTTGGATGTTGCCACTAAGAGTGTGTTTCAGTATAAAGGAAATTGTCTTTCAGAAAATATTTTTCAATTTTCTCATGTTTGGTTGGTTGGCTTAAATATTTTGGAAAATATTTTCCAAATCAACTTATTTTCATCAAATTTAAGGAAAATAACTTCCCTTAGAAAAGTAATGAAGAGATTTTCCAAGTAGAAGTCGAATTTCGAGTTGGGATACCACTCTCGAGTTTCGAATTGAATTAGGGTTGGATCTCGAGTTAGAAATAGAAGTCGAATTTTGGGTTGAGTGTCGGGGTCGGGTCTCGGAGTGGGGTTAGGTATCAGGTCAAGTGTCGGGGTTGGGGTCATGTTTAGTTCTCGTGTCTTAGGTCAAGGTTGGGTCTCGGGTCGGAATTGAGGATTGGGTGTTGGGGTTGGATTGCATTGCAAAAGTTGGATCTTGAGTTGAATGTTGCGGTTGGAAGTCGGGGTTGGGTCTCGGGTCGGGTTCAAGCTCGGGTATTGGGATCGTGTCCTGATTCGGGTCATGGTCATGATCGGGTTCTAGTTTAAATGTCAAGTCCCGTATCAGGAGTAGGGGTCAGATTCCAGATCGGGTGTCGGAGTCAGATGTCCGATCAATTATTGAGGTTGACTTTTAGGGTAGAATCTATTTTCCTAAAAAGTATTTTGTACTCTAGACAAATATAAAATATAATTTTGTTAAAAATATTTTTCATTCACCAATCATACATTAAAAATATTTTTCACTCACTAGTCAACGAAAAAAATAAATTAGAACCAACTGATTTTCGAGGAAAATATTTTCCTTCCTACCAAACTTATCCTATGTCTCATTATATTGACTAATGCATTTTGTATTCTTTGAACAATATGATAATTAAATAACCAAGGGAGAAATTCGAAAAGCTATTGTAGTACTAATTGATATGAATATAATAATAATAGTAGAATGGTTCTTCCATTCCTTTACTTTCTTCATTTGGACGAAATCATGAACTGGCAGGCAATATAATATCTATTACTTAATTATATATAGTCAATGTTCATAGATCCTAGAATTCTTACAGGGCAACTAGTATAATCAAGAATCATATTAAATAAGCTTTACATCGCTATAAATCAAGATGCTACATTTCCATATTCTATTCACTCCATCAATAACGTAACAATGGTTACGAAAATAAATTTTCTATCCTTGTTTCTTTCTTTGATCCTCTTATTTTCCCTCTCCTTAGCTAAAACACCTCCGAGACCTCGAGCTTTTCTTCTTCCGGTAACCAAAGATGCATCCACTAAACAATTTGTCACAACCATTAACCAAAGAACACCCCTAGTCCCAGTCAAACTTACGATCGATCTGGGTCAACGATTTTTATGGGTTGATTGTGAAAAAGGATATGTTAGTTCATCTTATAAACCAGTCCCCTGTGGTTCCATCCCTTGTAAACGTTCTTTATCGGGTGCATGTGTTGAATCATGTGTAGGTCCTCCTTCACCAGGGTGCAACAATAACACTTGTTCACATATTCCTTATAATCCCTTTGTTCGTACTAGCACGGGTGGTGAACTTGCTCAAGATGTCGTTTCACTTCAATCAACCGATGGCTCGAATCCTAGTAAATACTTATCAACAAATGGAGTAGTTTTTGATTGTGCTCCTCATTCTCTTCTTGAAGGGCTAGCAAAGGGTGTGAAAGGGATTCTTGGACTTGGGAATGGTTATGTAGGATTTCCTACTCAATTGGCTAATGCTTTTAGTGTACCTCGAAAATTCGCTATATGCTTGACTTCATCCACAACCTCTCGTGGTGTTATCTTCTTTGGTGATAGTCCTTATGTTTTTCTTCCTGGAATGGATTCCTCAATAAGATTTGTGTACACTCCACTTCTCAAAAACCCGGTTAGTACATCAGGTTCGTATTATGAAGGGGAGCCTTCAACGGATTATTTTATTGGAGTGGCGTCTATTAAAATACATAGTATTGTTGTGCCAATAAATACCACATTGTTGAACATAACCAAAGATGGCAAAGGGGGAACAAAAATTAGTACGGTTGAACCTTACACAAAATTAGAGACTTCGATTTATAATGCTTTAACGAAGGCATTTGTTGGAGCGCTTGCTAATGTTCCAATGGTGAAACCTGTTGCTCCTTTTAAAGTGTGTTATAATAAAACGAGCTTGGGAAGTAATCAGGTTGGCCCTGGTGTTCCACCTATTGAACTAGTGTTGCGTAACAAAAATGCTACTACGTATACATCTTGGTTTATACGGGGTGCGAATTCTATGGTGACGGTGAATAATGATGTGGTTTGCTTTGGATTTGTGGATGGTGGAGTTGAATTTGAACCAACAACTTCTATAGTCATTGGAACACATCAAATTGAAGACAACCTTTTGCAATTTGACATTGCTAACAAAAGGTTGGGTTTTACTTCATCGCTCTTATTTGATGAAATAACATGTGCTAACTTCAACTTTACAACCAAAGCTTGATGGTAAAAAAAAAGTGTGCTTTTGTAATTTTAGATTCAAATAAATGTTTAATTTTATTTTCCAAAGGATGGAATTGATCAAGAATAAATGTAATCCACTTCGTTTGGTTGTTGAATTTAGACGCAATGGTGTCAATTAGCAAAAGTCCCAATAATTAATTGTGTATATCTACACCTTGTTTGGATGGTTGTTACCATTGTATTGCATTGTATTGTTAGTTTAAATAAAATGTTTATTTTGATTGTTACTTAAATTAATGGCGAAAAGTTTCATTTCGTATAGCGATTAATTTGGTGTGATCGAATTTTTACCTTAATTTTTCCTTCTCTTTTGTCTTTACATGTTATTTAATTATCTTATTGTATCGTTTACCCTACCTTTTTATAGTAGTTGTTCTACATTGTACCCTACTTTTCTTGTAGGTTTATCCTTCATATTATTGATGTGTAGCATTCTGTAACGACAAAGAACTATACAATCTATAGAAATAGGCTGGGAACTAGGGGGACGGGAGGGTGTTCACCCAATCCAATTTTTTAATTTTTATGTAGATATATAGATTTTAAATCCTCTAAGCACAAGATTTGAGGTTGGTTTTGTACGGTATTAGAGGGTTTAAAATTCACCTTTAGTTCCAATTTCAAATCTCAAGCACAGCATTTTTTTCCAATCCCCTTACTAATCATGAACTTGCACAATATTCAAACATTGTATTCATTAAATCAATAGTCTCTCCGTTTAAAAAAGAATGACTCAGTTTCATTTTTAGTCTGTTTAAAAAAGAATGATCCCTCTCCTTTTTTGGCAACACTTTAACTTTAACCTTCCACTTTGCATGTTTAAGACCACAAGATGTAAGAGCATTTTGGTGCATTTGACATAACTTTAATTTAGAACCACAAAACTAAAAAATCTTCTTTCTGTTTTTAAGCTTCGTTTCAAGTCAAACCAGGTCATTCTTTTTTAAACGAAGAGAATATAATACAATGCAATATATTCTAAAGAATAAGTAACAACCATTTAAACAGAGTAGACTTTTGGTAGTCAGAGCATGTTGACTACCAATTTTAAGTGCGTAAATGGCTTAAATGAGCTTACATAGCTTGGTGTAGCGGGTTGGGTTAGCATATGATTTCACTTTGTTTATGACAAGATGGCTCGAATCTAACCGTTCGATTTTGGTAGAAGCGAAATCAGATTTTTAATTTTAAGGTTTTAATTTTTATAATGAGGCTTTCAACTCAAGTGTTAATATTTAATTTATACATATTTAATAAATAGTCTGATACAAATATATTATTTAAGTAAAAGTTATTGAGTTCGACCAAACCCACAATTGAATTTCTAGCTCCACCTCTGATTTTTGGTAGTTTAGAGTGGTCCAAATATCACTTTAATCCGATTATAATGATTTTATAGTTAAACAGATAGTACTTATTAGCAAAGACGAATTCATAATTTGAAAACAAAGGGGCACCACTAAAGACAAACGCAGATTATTGACTTGATATAACGCAACACTGTCTCGTCTAAGAATTTTATTAAATACCCATAGAACTTATGTCCTAACGAATATATATGAATTACATTGTATAGTTCGACGGCTCGTTCTGCGGACCGACGGTTTAGGCACCACTTTGCATAGTTTAGATTGCGAAACTTGCCACCTATACCTATATGTTTTATGCAATTTTTTACTTGCCAACTAAAAACGAAATTGATGTAGCAACGAAGGTTCAAACTCGGATCGAACAACAGAAGTTCATGAGTCTAAGCTGCCCGCTGGCCAACTGATCCAACCTAGCTAAGTCCTTCTAAAATATATGATAATTCTGCAAGGTATTTACACATATAAATATGAGTTTTTTCAAAGTTAATGAGTGCAGATATACTTTTAATCCACTACATGGGTCCGCCTCTGCTTATTAGTTCGAGAATTTTGACGAAAGAAAAAAGTCTCACTTATTTTGCTAAAATATCGAAAGATTGTACATAGTATTCTTTTAAAATGTGTCGTAAAATACATAATTTTGAGTAGGCTGCAATTATCAAAGCAACGAATTCATCTGAATCTTGGGACTCATTTAAAGTCGGTGATTAAAGGCTACAAAAAAGTATATTTTATAAAAAGTAATTAAGGAAAGCACGAGTTATTAGGAATATTAAAACATTACTTACAAATGAGAAGAAAAGTTGTAATTTCCAAAGTGCAAGTTGCATGAGTAAACTAAGGAAATAAATTTTTGGCTAGAAAATTTGGTCAAAATAATATTTTATTTATGTTATTTTACCTTTTTAAATATTTTTACCTTTTTAACTTTAATATCTTTTAATTAAAAAATGGAAAAAGATCAATTTATTTTAAAATAAAAAAATATTAGTTTTTTTAATTTTCTGACTAAATTCTAATCAAATTTTCTGGTCATTTAGCACTTTTCGTAAACTAATTATGATCAATGTCCTATCTGAATTTCTTGTCCCCTTCCACGTTGCCCTTTTACAGACAAAACATTATTTTACGTAAATCATTTAGCATAGAGTATAGACAAATATGGAAATCTGGATTAACTAAGAAACAGAAGAGTAATAATGACGCAGTCTAAATTCTCAAACTAATCAATAATGCCACCAGTTCTCATTGATGAATATAATTAATGAGATAAGTTACATTATTTTATTTCTCGATTTTCATATTAAAATTTTGATTAATTTAAATTTGTATAGTATAGTACTCATGATAATAAGATTGATATATGCATTCGGAGTTTGAATTCCTTTGTGTTTCTAAAGAAGAAGGTGTGCACACACTTTGAGCATCAGACCCAGAATTTTTACGAAATGGGTTTAAGATATAAAAAATAAAACTAAAATGTGGTAATAGGGATTTAAACTCGGGTTGACTGGGAAAATTGAACCCTCTTCACCACTTGGCCCAAGGGTCACACTTGTGTTAGTGGGATCAAAAGTTAATATATACATACAAAAATTTTAAAACTGATAAAATACATTTATATACGGTGTTATTTTTCAACGAAGTGGATTCATATGAACCCACTTGACCCATTGTAGGTTCGCCCCTGATCAGACCATGGTGCTCCAACTTCCTTTTCCAAAATCCCATTTGTTCTTTGATGAACGAGGAGAAGGATGAAAATATAATAATATACAATGTAATTTTATAAATGGGGTTTGAGATGAGTGTTTTACAATTCTTGTATATTGTAGTATTTTTTTCTAAAATATATACTTTAAATAAAAGGGATAAATATATAAAACACATCTAAATTATTCCGTTTTTAAAATTTCATACATAAACTATTAAGAGCGTGAGTTTCATACTTAAATTATCACTTGTTAGTTTGCGAAACACACTTCAGTGGTGTGTTTAATACACTCACTCTCTTTTTTATTTGCAAAAACCTTGTCACATGGCATTTCACATGGATAAAATATTTCATCATGACAAAAATTAAATAAACTATTAATAGTAGTTAAAAGTTAAAGGTTAAAGTATTCTTATCTAAAAAAATAATTACTATTTTTGAAAAAATTATTATTCAAAAAAATAAATATTTTTGTCATCCCACCCCACCACCTCATCCTCACCCCCGACAAACCCATCCATGCTTTTATTTTTATAAATTTATTTTATAAAATACTTTTAAAAAATTTAGACCTTAGCCCCTCCCCCACTCCTTCCTAAAAATTGATATTATTTTTATTTATTTTTAAAAAAAATTCTACTCCGCCCATCTAACCCTCCGTTCCTAATTTTTTTTATATTATTTTTTTTACATTTTTCTCATTTTGTGTTAGATATGTACATATATTTTTAGGAAGATATCTGTTTCTACTTGTTTACCGAATATAACATAAAATAAAAATTATTTTTAAAAAAGTCTTGCGAAAAGTAAAAAAAATACTATTCTAAACTATATATATACACACACACATATATAACACAAAATGAGGGAAAAAATTGGAAGCAGAGGATTATTTGTTTTTTTTTTATAAAAAAAATGAAATAATATCTAAATTATTATTTGAAGGGATTTTTTGGGAGGGGGGGTGGGGGGATACACACACATATATAACACAAAATGAGAAAAAAATTTGGAAGCGGAGGATTATTTTATTTAAAAAAAAAAAACTAAAATAATATCTAAATTATTATTTGAAGGAATTTTGGGTGGAGGGGGGGGGGATGAATTCCGAATTTTTTCTACAAAAAAACTAAAAAATAATTTGGGGGTTGGGGAAATAGTAATACTCTAATCTTTAATTGTAACTAATACTAATATTTTATTTTATTTTGTCATGGTGAAATGTTTTGTCCATGTGGAGTGATGTGATAATTTTTTAAATAAAAGAGAGAGTGTATACATACACCATAATGCATGATGAGAGTATAATAAAAGAGAGATGTTTGTTTCTCAAACTAATAAGTAATAGTTTAGATATGAAACTCACATTGTCAATAATTTAGGTATGAAACTCTAAAAGAGGAAATAATCTAGATGTGTTTTTTACCTTTATCTTTAAATAAAAAAAGTAACTTAAATAGAAAATAACAAGCCATAAATAATTTTTAGATAATTATACTTAAAATTGATATGATAGAGATTCCATAACACTGTGTTCCAAAATCAACTTTAATTTATTCATTTTTTAAATATATAAATAATAATTAGTGTAAATATTAATTGCGGTGGAATGAATAATAAATCTCCTGATTCATGATGAAATATATGAGTTTTATTTTTAAAGATTATCTCAGCTATTATAATTTTTAATGTTATTACCTTTCTCAAATATTAGTTAAAACATATAAAAAAAATACATTATTAGTGATTTATTTGAATTTATTAGGAGTATTGAAAAGTTTACTTTTTACTTATTTTCTTTATAATAAAATTATAAAATTAAAGATACATAATATATAAATCTTATAGACCATGAAACTTACGTTGTTGCACATGCTGCATAAAATATCTCACCTCACACACTTTATTTTTTAAAACACTAGACTTAAATTTAACTATGCCATTTTCCGGACGCGGCTCCCCTCCAGTAGTGTTTGTGTCCAGTTTGTCCAGTTTGTCCAGTGTAGTGTTGATCTTGTTACACTTGTAAACGATCAAATCTAAGGCCAAAATGTGCTTCTGAAATACACCTCATAAATCATGATTAAATTAAGAGATTTGTATTTCTTTCTTTCCTTATTGGTAGCATGTTTCTAACCAAAAAACTTTAATCGATTCGTTAGATTTTTCCTTTTCCTCTCGACCAATTCTCTTTTTCTAATTTTTATTATTTCATGTTTTTTTTTTGTTTAATTATATTAATTGTTTTTTAGAACTTCAAAAATTGATAAACTTTCACTACCAAATTCCAAACTCGTTTAAATAGTATGTTTTCTCCGTCTTAAAATACTTACCAAGTATTATTTTGGAGAGTTAAATTATATGAAATTTTACTATATTTTAAATTTATGTTCATTATTTTCATATGAGAAAATTACAACTTATAATACTTTATGTATAGCTTTCCAATATATATGTTTTAATTTTAACATATATACGTTCATCATTTTGATATGAGAAAAATTATAACTTATAATACTTTTTGTATAGCTTTCGAATATATAAATTTTAATTTAAAAATCTAATTCAAAATTTTCCAATCTTTTTAGAATATTTTCATGATGTTTTGTTTAATTGTTCGAGTAACGTCTCCAAAAATGATAAACTTCCACCTCCAATTCCCGAACTCACTAAAATTATATATTCTCTCTATCTCAAAATATTTGTTATAGTTTTTTAAAGTCAAATTATATGAACTGTTATTAATATTTTAAAATGTATATGAAAAATTACTAAGTTATAATATTTTTTTATGTATCTCTTGAATATATAAATTTTAGTTTTAAAATCAAATTTAGTACTTTACAATCTTTTAAACGGAAAGAAATCCACAATAAGGAAAGAAAGAAATACAAAACTCTTAGCTTAACCATGATTTATGAGGTGTATTTTTTAAGCACATTTTGGCCCTTAGATTTGATTATTTACAAGTGTAATAAGATTAACACTACACTGGACAAACTGGACACAAATATTACTGGAGGGGAGCCACATCCCCATTTTCCGATTACATAAATAGTTGGAAATTATATCTCATACACCCCACTACATTTATGATGTCTCTTCAAAAGGATGGGAGAACGGTAACTTTCTCACATAATTGACTAGGCCATTATGACCGTCAGAAAATGAACAACCAAAAGAATTTATTCTTGGCCAACTCCATAGAAAATAAAAGAAATTAATTACTATTACAACTGTTCCTTCATCTGAATCTGATATTCAGATTAAAAACCATCAAGCTTTTGATGTAAAATTGAAGTTGCCACATGTTGTTTGACTAAATAAAAGTGATGAAGTAAAACCCAACCTTTTGTTAGCAATGTCAAATTGCAAAAAGTTGTTTTCAATTTGATGTGCTCCAATGACTATAGAAGTTGTTGGTTCAAATTCAATTCCTCCATCCACAAATCCAAGACAAAGCACGTCATCATTCACCGCCACCATAGAATTCGAACCCCAAATATTCCAAGATGTATTGTTTCCCAACACTAATTCAATAGGTGGAACTCCAGGACCAACACGAGTACTTCCCAAGCTCGTTCTATTATAACACACTTCAAATGGAACCACGGGTTTCACCCTTGGAACCTTAGCAAGCGATTTAACAAATGCCTTTGTTAAGGCTTTGTAAATTGAAGTCTCTAATTTCGTGTAAGGATCAACCGTACTAATTTTTGTTCCACCTTTGCCATCTTTAGTTATGTCCAACAATGTGGTGTTTATTGGCACAACATTACCATTTATTTTGATAGATGTTACTCCAATGAAATACTCCACCGAAGGCTCCCCTACAAAATACGACCCTGATGTACTAACAGGGTTATTGAGAAGTGGAGTGTAAACAAGTCTCTTTGAGACATCCATTCCAGGAAGAAAAACATAAGGACTATCACCAAAGAAGATAACACCACGTGAGGTTGTGGATGAAGTCAAGCATATAGCGAATTTTCGAGGTACACTAAAAGCATTAGCCAATTGAGTAGGAAATCCTACATAACCATTTCCAAGTCCAAGAATCCCTTTAACACCCTTTGCTAGTTTCTCAAGAAGGAAAGTAGAACCACAGCCAAAAACTACTCCATTTGTTGATAAGTATTTACGAGGATTCGAGCCATCGGTTGATTGAAGTGAGACAACATCTTCAGCAAGTTCACCACCCGTGCTAGTACGAATAAAGGGGTTATAAATAGTTTGTCCACAAGTGTTATTGTTGCACCCTGGTGAAGGAGAACCTACACATGATTCAGTACACGCACCGGAGAAAGAACGTTTACAAGGGATAGAACCACAAGGGACAGGTTTATAAGATGAACTGACATAACCTTTATCACAATCTACCCATAAAAATCGTTGACCAAGATCGATAGTAAGTTTGGCTGGGACAAGGGGTGTTCTTTGGTAAATGGTTGTGATAAATTGTTTAGTGGATGCATCTTTGGTTACTGGAAGAAGAAAAGCGCGAGGTCTCGGAGGTGTTTTTGCTGAGGAGAGGGAGAACAAGAGGAGCAAAGAAAGAAAACTTATTTTGGAAACCATTGTTAAGTTTGGATAGAATAAGTAGAATTTGGAGATGTAGCATCTTAATTGAATTTATAGTGATGTGAAGCTTATTTAATTTAATTTTTTTTTGGAGCCGTTGGATAAGTTTTGGGCAGACTAATCTGGATTCACGTTATGGGATAAAATGTTTCTGACCGAAGAATTCATTTTATTTGGAAAGGGGCAGAGGAAAGCAGAAATGGTTTTATTAGTCATTTGTTTAAGAATATACAAGTGGACATGTAGAGAATCCAACGAATGATGAATATTGAGTGAGTATAGTGTATTATTAAATATGGCTGCCAGATCATTTTGTCCCAAGGAAAAAATAGTGTATCACACGTGAATTCAAATTAACAGCATATCTACTTCTACTAGTGTGAATAACCACACATGTAGAGGTCAACATACCACCTTCACATGTGTGGCTCCACACTTACATAAATATTTTGTCTATTTTTTTCTTTATTCTAATTTATTTATCTTATTTTTTTAATTTTAAATATATTTTAAAATCACATAAAAAATACTATAAATCATGATAATTGACAACTAAAATTAATATATTTGTGTCACATAAAATGGGACAAAAAAAGTAACATGTATTAATTAATTTGAATACTACGAAAAAATATTGTAAATCTCAATAATTAACAACATATTGACTCTTCAAATTCTATTTGTGCTACATATATTGCGTCAAGGAAGGTAACATATATTATTTAAAAATTACATAAAAATTACAATAATTAACAACTTAAAATATTTATAAATCACATCAAAATTTAATTGACTCTCTAAATTTTATCTATGTCACATCAAGTGAGACAAAAAAATCTACTACTTATATATAAGTGTGGATAACAACACATGTGGCGGTCTGCCTGCTTCACCTATGTGGTTCCACACTTACGTATATATTTGCCTATTTTTTTCTCCGTTTACTTTGTTTGTCTTATTTTTTTAATTTTTATATATTTAAAAATTGCATAAAAATACTATAAATCTTGATAATTGACAACTAAATTAATATATTCGTGTCACATAAAATGGGACAAGAGAAGTAACATGTATTATTTAATTTGAAAACTACGTAAAAAATATTGTAAATCTCAATAATTAACAACATATTAACTCTTTAAATTCTATTTGTGCTACATATATTGGGTATATATTATTTAAAAATTATGTAAAAATTATAATAATTAACAGCTTAAAATATTTAAAAATTATATTAAAATTTAATTGACTCTTTAAATTTTATATATATCACATAAAGTGAGACAGAAAAAATATTATTGGACCCGTGCTAGCACGGGCACTTATATCTAGTAAATTTCCAAGTAGCAAACTTTTCATAAATATAATATATAAATAATTTTCTTGTCCCACATAAATCCAATGTACATGTTGGTATTGATTAAAGTAGATCTAGACAACTACAGACTTCACGATGACTTGTGACTGCTACTCAAACAGAAATTAAAGCACAACCAGAGTGGAAAGAGAAATATGTATAAGGATACAAACAAATTGATTATGTGCAATATTAATCGCAAATACATTAAAATTATAAGCCACTTGTAATAATATAAAGTTTAAAATTAGAAAGGAAAACAGTAGTAGGTGGAAATCTTTAAGGTATTTAGCAACTAACCACTAAACAATGGGCAATCTTTATAAGACAGCATCTAATGCTTATATCTTTGCATTTTGATATCCTTATTCAACAATATTTTAGCAGATTACAAGGAAAACTGTGTTCCATAATTTACAATGATGAATTCATATTTTATAATATGCATGATTCCTAATTCCTATTGGTTGGTATATTCTTATCAGCTCAATTTATCTTCTCATGATGTTTCATAACTTTTTTTTACATAGTTGATACTATTTATTTATTTTTTGCATAAAGAGTGACCTCTAGTACTCTCCCTAGTCCAAATTAAGGGTGTGTTTGGTATGGAGGAAAACATTTTGGGGAAAATGTTTTCCAATTTTCTATGTTTGGTTGGCTTAAATGTTTGGAAAATATTTTTCAAATCAACTCATTTTCCTCAAATTTAAGGAAAATGACTTCCCTTCCAAAATTAAGGAAAACAATTTCCAAAACTTCACTTAATTCTTTTTTAAAAAAATCTTACCCTACACATACCCCGTACCCGACTCTCCCCATTCAAAAAAAAATGTAAAATTTTCTTATTTTTTAAATTTCAAATATATTTTTATCCCTACCACCAAACCACCCCCCCTCAACAAATAAAAAAAAATAAAAAATTATTTAATGTTTCAAATTTTAAGATTTTTTTTACCTCACCAACCCTACTCCTTACCCCCCCTCCAAAAAAAGTTGCTTTTTGAAGAAACTTTCAAATTTAATTCTTTTTAATTTTTATGCCTCCCCCCCCCCCACCCCACCCCACCACACTCCATCAAAAAGAAATTAAAAAAAAGAAAAAATATTTTTGGGAAATATTTCAATTTTTTTTTACGTCATTCCCACCCCTACCACCCCCCACCTAGACCATCCCTGTCATTTTAAAAAAAAATATTGTTTTGAGAAAATATTTCAAATTTATAAATTTTTCATTTTTACGCCACCACCTACCCCTACCCCCTCCCCCGCCACCTCCCACTCAGGCCATTCCCGTCTAGTAGGGGTGTGCAAAATCGAACCGAAAATCGAACCAAATCGTAAACTGAGTCAAACCGGAAAAAAAACCCGACTAGTGGTTTGGTTTGACTTGGTTTGGTATTGGGGAAAAAAAAATCCGACTATATTTGGGTTGGTTTGGGTTTAACTAAAAAAAACCAACCCGAGACCAAACCAACCCGACATTATATATGTAATTTTAAAATTTTATTTTATACATAAATATATTTACTTTGATATAATTTTAAAATATTTCTTAAACTATTTCATAGTTTTTATCTTTTAATATATTGTTTCAAGTTTAAAACTTAGAATTCGGAATAGTCCAATAAAGATTATAGTTCAAATATGTTGATAATTATAATAAAACTTAAATCAAAATCAAATTAATACTAATGCAAAAAGAAAATCAATTCAACACTAAGAATGACAATAATATTGAATATTTGTTCTTTAGTTTTACATTGGTTT
>JAJOOS010023986.1:0-12592 GCA_029582725.1 Solanum chiquidenum
ACCATCCAACTTTTCCTACAAGGCCATGATCACAACATACTTATAAAGTAAACACCTCCCCACTTTCAAAGGGATCAAACCTTACAATTCTAACATCTTCAACATATATATAAAATACTAGAATCAATAATCTATTCACAACTTCATCATCATCATAAACCTTAGGTCACAATTGCCCATTCAAGGCCAACATCCAATGTAACACAATTGACCATCAATTCCTCATAATTCAATATAAAACAATAAATAAATCAATAGCCCATAACAATCTACACATTAATATCACATTATTAGCTCATAATCAATAGACCCACTTTAGACCCAAAACTTTGGATTTCAAGATATGCAAGGGTTCATGGAGTTTTTGATCTTAAAACCATCAATATTAACATAAATCATCATTTGAAATACTTTCATGCAAGAATCCAAGCTTAGAATTGAAATTGGGATTTTTAGTGTTTTTGAAAAATATTGAAATCACTTTGATTTGGCTCTTTTATTGAAAGGAGAATCAAAGATAAAATCCCCATACCTTTGTGATTAATTTCCTTCGAATTTGAAGGAGAAATTAGTAGGAATTCATCCCCTAGCTTGAAGCTTCATCAATGGCTTCCATAGAGTTCTAGAGAAAGAACTTTATTTGAGAGGGAAGGTTCAATTTGGAGAATGGGGTCTTATTCTAGGTCTTGGGATTTTAACCACTTAAAATACCCTAAAATAGGTAGAATAACCGATTATAATAATTCCCCAAAGTACCCAAACTACCCGTCAGTTAGTTGGACCCTTTTAAACAAGTCAAACTTGAATTCTATTTTCGCAGATTTAGTCAGGAAACAAGTCCGCGACGCGGAGTTGTTCCCGCAAGTTTTCATAAATTAAATTCCGAGACAGTAGAGTCCGCTATGTCTCTGCATCGCAGAGACACTTTTTGGCCATAGGTGGAGCAGGTCCGCGACGCGGAGCTACTCCCTCTATGCATAACTTGCAAGCTGCCTTGGCAGTTTGCTTGGCCAAGGTTGGGGTCCTCCTCAGGGACCCTTAGAGTGGTCCCGGGGAGTCGTATTCGAACGTTTTGACCCTAAAAACACTTATTAAGACACTAGGGTCACCTCCACTGATTTTAGACTCCAAACAACACATAAAGACAGGCAAGACACACTAGAGCACACTAGCACGCAAACGACTAGTTTTCGAACGTCTTGAACGTCTCTTTGATGTCTGACTTTAAACTCAAATAAACTGACCTATGAACTCATTTTCAAACATTTATACAAGTCTATCAACTACTAACACGCATGTGAAGCTCTAATTATCCTCTTTCATTTTGAGGGGCGTTACATATTGTGTAATTATGGTATTGTTGAAAGGTAATTCTCCCCATACCCTTACACTTTATTATGCATGAACTATTATGACTATGATGATATTGTTGTGTTAAATGAAAGGATATTCTCATGAACACCCTATGAATATGATATGAAAGATTTACTCACATATTGATGATTCTAAGGTTGAAAGGACATTCTCACCTAATGAATCTATGAGCTATTATGATGTTATGTTGGTTTAAGTGCCTAGTGCATTCTTTCATGAACATACTTAAGTAAAGTCTTAATATGAATTTCAAGGGAATTATGCTTAGCACCGAGTGGATATGAGTATGAGATGGGCTTCTTCACGCTAGTAGTTGGGTTCCCAATATGGTTATCTCATGAGATTAAAACCTCCACGTTAGTAGGTAGGGTTTCTAAGAGCAATCTCGTTATCCCATAACTATGTGCGCACATAGGTATATTGCTAGTTGATCCACCTAAAAGGTATTATGTACATTCTACCTTAGGATAGTAGGACACATATTTTTGGTGTGAGGGTAGAACACCAGATGCTATGTAGCTCACATGGTCTATGTCGGTTAAGGCTATTTTTCTATATGATAAGAATATGAATTATGATCAGAACATGAGTTATGTATTATGGTTCCTCAAGAGGTTCTACTTAGTGTAAAAGGGGGTAAGGGACTTCATTCATGCATTGCATAGGTGGGCTTTGAGAATGATTATGGTATGTTCTCTTATGATATGATGATTATGAGTTAAATGTATACGTTATATGAATTAGGAACATGAACTATACGTATGAATTCCTAATGAACTTTACTTAGTGTGAGTGGGGGTATGTGACTTCACTTATACATTGCACAAGTAGAGTCATAGTAGAGTTATGGTGTGGTTTCCTTATGCTATGAAGATATATGAACTTATATTATGCATAATCATGGTGGCCTAGGAGTGATACATAGTGTAGATGGGATTATGGGATCGTATCTATGCATTGTACAAGCGTTGCTTAGGGTTGCTTATGTGATGGTTCTGTTATGATGATATGATCTTGGTATGTAATTATGAATGTGAATTATGTCTTCTGAAGATTGGAGTATGCATTATGTTGTGTTGGAGACTATGCTTGTGATTAGGATGATATAGTTTATGTTATAATGAATTATGCATGCTTTGTCTTATGAACTACATTCTCCAATTATTTCAAAAATGATGTTCAAAAGTGGCATATAGCATGGTTTCAAACAAAATGTCCCTTTTATGTATGTTTTAAGGATTTTCTTGCATGGCTTTCATACTTAGTACATTTTGTGCTAACCCATATTTCTACATTTTCTATAAGTGTAGGGTTTGGAAATATCGGATTCTATCCTCGTTGCTAGGACCTTAGTAGATCAAGAAGAAGAAGATTGATGAGTCCTCATAGTATTCGAGGGCTTGACCATATGTCCTTTATGTCTTTCTTTTATGTTTTAGTATTTTTTGTAAAGGTCGTGTCCCTAATATTGTATTCAAGAGTTTTAATTAAAATGTTATAGATGGTTTGATACATAGTGTATATACTCTCTCATTTTATATAAGACTTCGATTGTGAAGAAAAGTTTTAAATTTTCCGCATTTTTCCTTATGTTCTTATATGCTAAGGGCGTGAATGAGACCCCTTTGGGGTCAAGTACGCCGTATTACATCTACGGGGTACCCCTTGGTCGTGACAACTTAATGCGCCAGAAGTGTAACCCCAAGGAGAGGTCTCTAATGTAGAGTTCTGTGAAACTATCTGGATGTTGAGCAAAGTCGTGACCAACCAAGCTGGGAAACAAAGAGAGAATCAAAATGAAGTGGTAGATACTCCTAGGATCTGTGAGTTCTTAGGGATGAATCTTCCAACCTTGACTGGTTCCAGTGTCACTAAGGATCCGAAAAACTTTGTAGAGGAACTGTAGAAAGTGTTTAAGGTTATGCGTGTTTCTGATACTAAGCGAGTGGAACTAGTTGCATACCAACCGAAGAGTGTTGCTATAATTTGGTTTGACCAATAAAAGAATGGTAGAGCTGAGGGTGCATCGATTATGAGTTGGGTTGTGTTGGAGATTGGCTTCATAGGGCGTTTCTTTTTTTGTTAGCTAAGAGAGGAAAAAGTAAGAGAATTGCTCACCCTTAAGAAGGAATCTATGAGTGTGCATGAGTATAGCCTCAAGTTCACCCAACTTTCCCATTATGCTCCAGAGATGGTTGCTGACATGAGGAGTAGGATAAGTCTGTTTGTTGCTAGGTTGTCTTGTCTGTCGAGTAAGGAGGGCAAGGAAGCTATGCTAATAAGGGACATGGACATAGAAAGACTTATGATCCATGTGCAACAGGTTGATGAAGATAAGTTGAGGGATAGAGAAGAGTTTCGGAACAAGAAAGCTACGATAGGGAATGAGTCCAGACAACAGAAGAGTAATGCCAACCGGTCATGTTTCCAACATAAGCAAAAGGACCTAATCCACCATTTGCTAGTGAACCTGCACCAAGGAACAGAGATGAGTTTAACAATCAGAATTCACAATATTTCAGAGCTAGACCTATGTAGACTCAAGGTAGTGTGGCACAAGGAGGTAATGGGACTCTTGCATGTGCTAAGTGTGGTAGAAACCACTCACGGGTGTGTCATGATGGCTCCACTGGTTTCCTCAAGTGTGGTCAGAATGGTCACTTTATGAAAAAATGCCCTAAGAATAGGCAAGGTAATGGAAATGGGAGAAATATAGCCCAATTTTCTTAAGTTGCTCCACCAGACAGAGCTGCACCTAAACGAGATTTTTGAGGGACCAACGGAGGGAAAACTGTCTATATGATATTAACAGTGGCCAAGAGCACGATAATTCTCCAGATGTTGTCACTGGTATGACGAAAGTCTTTACTTTTGATGTTTATGCTTTGTTAGATCTAGCAGCGAGTCTATCTTTTGTGACTCCTTATGTTGAGTTGAATTTTAATATCCTTCCTGAGCAACTTCTTGAGCCCTTCAGTGTTTCTACACCTGTTGGTGAGTCTATTCTAACTGAGAGAGTCTATCGTGATTGTACCATTTCCATCAATCACAAGGACACCATGGCTTTCTTAGTTGAGTTAGGTATGATAGATTTTGACGTCATTCTAGGTATGGACTGGTTTCATTCCTGTTATGCCTCAGTCGATTCCAGAACTCAAGTTGTTAATTTCTAGTTTCCTAATGAGCCCGTTATACAGTGGAAGAGTAGTTCAACAATGCCTAAGGGTTGTTTTATTTTGTACCTTAAGGTGGGAAAGTTAGTTCCCAATGGGTGTGTCTATCACTTAATCTTAGTGTAACACCCCATATCCGCAAAAGGGTAATGAATTTTTTTTTCCAGAACTCCCAAGTGCCATCCACAAGGGCCAACTATAGCCCGTTGTGTGGGCCACTGACCGTAGGTGGGTCCGTGGATGGGTGCCTCATAAATTGTCCAGGCATGGACCATGGTTGGACCTACGGATCATAGGTCGGTCAACACCCCGTGGTCTAGTGGGTGTAGGTCAAGGACAAAGTCTCTGACCACCAACCACGGTTAACCAGGACAGACCATAGGTCCATCAACTGCCTGTCGACTGGGTCCGTCGGTTGGTAGGTCGGTGACAACTGGCAGTTAACTCAAGGCAAGTTGGGTCTTTTCCTAATTAATTAGTTCTTGTAATATGTCATGTTGCCTATATTTAGAACCCTTATATAAACCTTTTTACCCCAAAATTCACCCCATTTAATTCTTTCTTCCAAATTACCAAAAGAAAACCAATTTTTCTCAAATACTCTCTCTAGAACTTGAAGAAGAAGAATAAGAAGAAGAAGAAGATTCTACCTACGGTTTCAAGCTACGGATCCAAATTTTCCATGATAAGCAATTCGAGTTGATGTACGGTAGCTTTCATCCATGAATCTCTTTCATTCATATAGTCCCCAAATTCCTATATTTTTGAAAGGTAGAATTCACCAATTAGCTAGGGTTTTCTTCAATCACCATGGGTTCTTTTGATTATTAATCTTAATGATTTAATTATGTTTAAATATGCATGAATTGATGATTTACAATGCTTTTATGGTGTTTCCCCTATGAGTGGGTTTTTGATTATGGAAGAGGAGTTTTATGATCTAAAGTATGAAGTGATAGAATTACATGAACCTATGATAAAAATCCCTATCTTAACCATGATTTAAAGATTTGTGGATTGAAAGCTAGCTTTGAACCTTGAAAGGGAAAATTATGAGTTTATGAATGATCTTATGAAAACTATGTAAATGCTTTGAGGGTCCTTTGATAGTAAAGCACCAATGATGTTGTTGTTGTTGTATTGTTGAAAGGATATTCTCATTAACACTTATAACTATGATGTGAAAGGTTTTGTCACATAGAAAGGATTCTTAGGTTGAATGGCTATACACACCTAATTGAATCAATGAATAAGAGCTATCCTAATGAACTAGCTTGGATTGGCAAAATGACATGCCTTTTCATGGATAATGAGAATAAGTAAGAAAATACTATTTCATTGAAATATGCTTAGCACTGAGTGGATATTGACATTGAGATGGAACCTCTCCCGCTAGTAGAGGCCGAGTTTTCGGAAAAGTCTCATGAGATAGAAGCTTTCTCATTAGTAGAGGCCGGGTTTCTAGTAGCAATCTCCTTATCCCATAACTATATGCCCCCATAAGTTGATTAGCTAGTGGATCCACTTCAGCTAGAAGTTCATGGTTGTACGTTAGGTAAGTAGAACAACCCTATTTCGGTGTGGGAGACACCTAGGGATCATGTTATAGCTCACATGGTCTCTATGTTGGTTAAGGATAATTCTCCCACAATAAGATGACTAATGAACTAAGATTACATAAAGAAGTATCTCATATGTTATCAACGAATTAAGGATGATTTAGCTTTCTCTGACCATGATGTTTTGACTTATGTTTCTTCACTTTCGTATATCATGTTTTATTGGTCAAATTGCATGTCATGAAATGAAATGTCCTTCGTAGAATGTTTTAAATTTTTTTATGCATATCTATCATACTTAGTGCATTTTTGTACTAACACATACTATTGCCTACAGTTTTCCCAACTGTAGGGTCCAACAGATAGGGTTCCCATTTTAGTGGCTAGAGCTTGGACTTCATTCTTCCCGAGCTTGGTAAGTCTTCATGGTTTGAGTATGGATGACTTTCATTTCAGTTTCTCTTTTGTATTTCCTTTTGATACATGATGTGTGGTCTAAGCCAAATTTTGTTCGATTGTAACAGATGGCTATCTTGATACAGGTGTTTAGACTTCTGCTTTTCTATATAAACTATTTTGGACTTAAAATGATTGTTTTACTTCTTATTGTTCTATACTTTATGTTATGATATGCTACGGGTTTTGTATGAGGCCTCCTGGGGTCTTGTACACCTTGTCACATCTAGGAGGTACCCCTAGGTCATGACAAACTTGGTAAGAAGAGCATAAGGTGTAGAATGGTCCTAGGATATCTTATAAGCCACGTCTAGTAAAGTCTTGTTCATGACTGTGAAGCGCGCCACACTTATGAATGAGAGGCTATATGATGGTTAGAAAACTCCACTTTTTTCATTTCTCTAAAGTTGTGCCATATAGTTTACCTATATTAAGTCTCTCTCCTAATCCTTATCCTATGTTCTTCAGGATATGTCTACTCAAAGGGCTTACGGTAGAAGGAATGTGAAGGATAATGTGGAAGAACAAGCTCATCCTCGAGCTCCTCCTCAAACTTTGGTCGATCCTTTTGCCCAACAAGTTACAAATGCGGATTTTAGATTGGATTTTCAAGTGTTGGCTCGAGATGTGATGCTCTAAACCAATAGAGAGGTGGTAGTCCTCGTGAACCAAAATATGGGTACGTCGGCTTTAAGTGTGAGCGACTTTATGAGGATGAACCCTGTGGAATTTCATGGCTCAAAAGTTAAGGAAAATCCTCAAGAGTTTATCGATGAGGTCTATAAGGTACTAGCTATCATGGGAGTGACTCTGAAATAGAAGGTGGAATTAGCCGCTTATCAATTAAAAGGTGTTGCTCAAGTGTGGTACAACTAATAGAAGGAGGCAAGACCGATAGGGGCGGGTCTTGTAGAGTGGGAAATATTTAAATCAACTTTTCTTGATAGGTTATTTCCCCTTGAGATGAGAGAAGAAAAGGATTTTTAATTCATTAAATTTCATCAAGGAAGTATGAGTGTGAGGGAGTATGCTCTAAAGTTCACTAAATTTTTCAAATATGCTCCAACATTGGTTGCAGATTCAAGGGCTAGAATGAGTAAGTTTGTGTCGGGGGTGTTCGAAATGGTACTTAAAAATTGCCATACAACCATGATCATTGGTGACATGGACATCGCTCGTCTCATGGTGCATGCACAACAAATAAAAGAGGAAAAACTCAAGGCAAAGTCTAGAGAGGTAAACAGGGCTAAGATCGATTATGGAAATTTTTGATATGCTAGATCTGATGGACATGGTCGTCCTAACTTTCGTCAAGGGTTTTCCAGTCAAGGTTCCTCTGATGTTCCACCTAAGTTTAACATGAATAAGGTGTCTAACCCTAAACCTCAAGGAGGGAATAGTTGTGGTTCTTCATTGGCTAAGTCTATGTGTGCTAAATGTGGGAAGAAACAAGATGGTAAGTGCCTTGACATCGTAGATGGTTGCTTTAGTTGTGGGAAAAGTGGTCAGAAGATGAGGGATTTCCCAATGCTTAAGGCAAAAGGAAGGAAAGGCAAGCAAGATCCTCCTAGTGGTTCGAACAATGACCAAAAGCACAACTGCTTCTATGCTCTCAAAACCCGAGGTGACCAAGAGAGTTCTCCGGTTGTAGTGACTGGTATGTTAAAAAGTCTTTCAACTTGATGTATATACTTTGCTTGATCCTTGTGCTACTTTGTCCTATGTGACACCTTATCTGGCCATGAAGTTTGATGTGCTCCCCGATGTATTGTTATAACCTTTTTCAGTCTCTACTCCTGTTGGTGATTCTGTGGTGGCTAAGAGGGTTTATAGAAAGTGTCTTGTTTCCTTATCCCATAGAGTTACTCTTGTTGACTTGGTAGAGCTTGACATGTTGGATTTCAATGTTATCCTATGGATGGATTTGTTGCATTCTTGTTATGCTTCCATAGATTGTTGGACTCGAGTGGTCAGATTTCAGTTTCCAAATAAGCATATCCTAGATTGGAAGGGGGGAAATTCTATGCCTAGAGGTTGATTTTTCGGCAGTCTTCATGCTAGAAAGATGATCTCTAAAGGTTGCATTTACCATCTTGTTAGGGTGAGGGATGTAGATACTGAAAGCCCTACTCTTGAGTTGGTCCCCATCATAAATGAGTTTCTGGAAGTATTCCTTTATGAAATACTTGGTATTCTTCCGAAAAGGGAAATAAACTTCGGTACTGGCCTTCTCCCAGATACGCAACGTATCTCTATTCCTCCTTAGAGAATGGATTTGGTCGAACTAAACGAGTTGATAGAACTATTTAAGGATTTGTTTGCTAAGGGTTTCATCCGACCTAGTATCTCCCCATGGGGAGAACCAGTTTTTTTTGTAACAAAGAAAGATGGTTCCCTTCGTATGTGCATTAATTATCGGCAGTTGAACAAGGTGGCCATTAAGAATAAGTATCCTCTTCCAAGAATAGATGATTTATTTGATCAACTTCAAGGGGTAAGTTATTTCTCAAGAATTGATCTTAGGTCGGGTTATCACCAATTGAGGATGTTCCCCATCATAAATGAGTTTTTGGTAATGTCGTTCGGGTTGAGTAATGCTCTGGTGGCGTTTATGGATTTGATGAATAGGGTGTTTAGGCAATACCTTTATATGTTCATAATTGTGTTTATTGATGATATTTTGATCTAATCAAGAAATGAGGATGAGCATATTGATCATTTGAGGATCGGGTTGCAAATTCTTAAGGACCAATAACTTTATGCAAAGTTTAGCAAATGTGAATTTTTGTTAAGATCCATAGCTTTCCTTGGTCCTATTGTTTCTAGTAAGGGTATTGAGGTAGATACTAAGAAGACGGATACGGTCAAGAGTTGGCCTAGACCTCTAACCCCCTTTGAATATTAGAAGTTGTTTGGGTTTTGCCGGTTTGTTGAGGGTTTTTCTTCCACTGCTTCTCCTTTGACGGCTTTAACTCAAAAGAAGGATAAATCCATATGGTTGGAAGCTTGTGAGAAAAGTTTCCAAGAGTTGAAAGATAGACTTACTTCTGCTCCGGTGTTGACTTTACCAGAAGGTACGGATGGAATTGTGGTATATTGTGACGCCTATAGAGTTGGGTTGGGATGTGTGCTTATGCAAAATGGTAAACTTATTGCCTATGCTTCAAGGAAACTTAAGATCCATGAGAAGAATTATCCTAACCATGACCTTGAGTTAGCGGCGGTCGTTTTTGCCTTAAAGATATGGAGGTATTATTTGTATGGGGTTCATATTGATGTTTTAACCGATCATAAGAGCTTGCAATATGTGTTTAGTCAAAAGTATTTAAATCTTCGCCAAAGAAGGTGGCTAGAATTATTGAAGGATTATGATATCAGTGTCCTTTATCACCCCGGTAAAGCAAATATGGTAGCAGATGTTTTTAGTCAACTATTAATGGGTAGTGTTGCTCATGTTGAGGATGAAAAGAAAATTTTGGTTCGATATGTTCATAGGTGGGCCGATTAGGTGTTCAACTGGTGGATTCCACCAAGGGAGTTGTTACGGTTCATAATGTTTCTGAATCGTCTTTTGTGATGGATATTGATGTTTGCGTAATCAAGACACAACTTCCAATGCAAGTGTCTACGATCATACAATAGTATAATAACTCAACCAAGGGTTGGGGTCGAGTCCCAAGGGAGTGGACTTGAAAATTATTAGAAAAATAAAATCAAGTCCTAATTAGTCATAGTTATAAACATTATCGAATATAAACATGTTAAATCTAAGGGGTGACACAAAAGTGTCAATTAACAATTGGGTTTTTTTTTGTCACAAGTAAGCAAAAATAGCAAAAACTGTGAAAATAATGAAAGATACTAGTATGGAGACGGGATTCATGGGATGTGATAGGAATACATGATAGACTAAATCATTGGGTACATGATTTTGGTGGTAAATTCATTGAGTATTTGTGACTAGGCTAGACTTTAAAGGGGATAAACTCTCTCTCGGACACCCACTTGCCGCATGAAGAACAACCTTCGCCTTAACCCACTCACTCTCTCGAGTTGAGTGTGTGGACATGGGACTAGGGTTAACTCTCTAGATTTGAACCTCATGTCGACCCACTAGCACTGGCCATCAATTTAGTAGTCTTAGTTTTACGACCTCTTTCTCGAGCAACCCAAAAACACAAAGGTGAAATCGTATTTGCAACTACAATTTCATTAAGTTCCACTACAACTACTAAATAAAATCACATCAAAACAACAAATAAACCACCAACAAGCAAGATCCAACAACTAATCTAATCCATATTCACAAAATCACACCCCAAGAATTGGGTTTTGAACTAGACATGCTAAACAGATAGAAATTTATACCAAAATGAATTTGCATTCAAATGGGTATGAAGATTTAAGTCTCAAAACAAGTCAAGAGTGAAGAATCCACAAGACCCAAATCCAAAATGTTGGAGTTGAAACCCTTTGAACCTTGAAGTTCTTCAAAACCCTCTCCAAACTTCGAACTCAAAAATAGAAACCAAGTCTGAAAAATTACAGTGCAAAGCTACAAATTCGATACTAAAATAATAATTCTCAACGAGTATTTATAGTTTTTATAAATTTGTGTTGCAGCAGATCACTCGGCAACATTAGTCAGAAATGCCGATCAACTCGGCGATTGGCCCTTTGGAATACTTCATCGCCGTCTTGCGTTAGCCTTCAGCATCGTCGATTTTTGGATCGTTGGGCGACATAGTACTGCTTTGTGGAACTGCTCGACAACACACCGACTGCTCCTTTTCACCACCGATTTGATCCTTTCTTTCAGGGCTCAGCATACTAGAGCAAAAGGCAAGACTAAGATCTTTTGGCAATTCGCCGAATGGGTTCGGCGATTTGAAGATCTTCATTTCTTCGTTCTTTTAAGATGCCTTTGTTCCTTTTTGCTAAGTAGTGTCCATGCTTTCCCTCAAACTCCCAATACCTGAAACGTAAGGGTTTTCATCAGATATTGAGACAAAATATGCATTTGAGGACACTAATCGTATCAAAATATAGCCCTAAATGAGTCCAATTTGTGGACTCATCAACACCCCCAACTTAAAATTTTGCTTGTCCTTAAGCAAACTCAAGTTCAACCGTTCAAAAAGGAGGTCTTGAACAGTGCTACACAAGACTCAATCATGAATACCTACAACAAGATTCAATTTACTTATGCAAAGATCAAATGTGTACCCGATGATTCAAGTTGTGACACACCAATACAAATGAATCTCATGCTCAAAATACTTACTTCAAATGCAAGTTCAATCTCAACCAAAGTGTTCAAATACCCTCAAACAAGGAATGATTCCATATTCACACACAATGGTTTGCAATTTAAAGTTCCGAAATCAAATGCAATGCTCACTCTCACAAAGAAAAACACAATGCATGCTTTCACCCATAGGTTTGCCCGTATTTTCCGATCAACATAGTTTCACCTAAATCGAGATCAAAAAGGTCTTTTCAAGGCTTGTAATGGGGCTTAGTGCAAAGGTATGGTCATGTAGGCTCAGTGGCTTTCATCCTCATGAAATTCGGTACACACAACACTTCCTTTCCTCTTGTTTCATCATCTTCTTTAGTGCTCATAAGTCATCCTATTATTCACTTTCCATGCATTGTTTGGAAACCCCATTTTCTTCATGTTTTCACAACTTTATTCCACTTCTTTTTCATTTTTTTTTCTTTCTTCTTTCTTTCTTTCCTATTCTTTTTTTTTGTATGGGGGTTCCATTTTTCTAAAAAGCATGGGTAAGAGGGACTTTCTTGCACTTCTTGATTTGTCTTTTTCGTTTCACCACACCCCCAACTTAGGCTATTGGCCTAAGTTGGCTATTCAACTAACCACAACTTAGTGACTCTTATGATTTTCTACATCTATCTATGATGAATCGATGATGTATGGATGAATTGGAAGTTGTGGCCTTATGGGCAAGTTATGGATGAATTCTCTTGTGGTAAGTAAAATGGTTGGGACTTGAGTGTTGTTGATTA
>JAJOOS010023987.1:0-18430 GCA_029582725.1 Solanum chiquidenum
TATTATGAGTTACTTCCTTGTCATGACTATTGTATATGAATGTGCCTTGTCTATGGTGACTTCAAGGGAGTACTTAGTGTGAGTAGTAGTATGGGATGCTACCTGCACATTGCACAAGTATTACTTAGAGTTGTCTAGATGTGGTCTTAATGTAATGATGTGACTTATGTAATGTTTATGTCTCTTATATGCTTTATTGTGTAAAGGTTCAAAGGATGTATGGTAAGTTCACTTTTGGTGGCCTTAAGGTTGTACCTTAGTGTGGGTGGTGGTATGGGACGCTACCCATACATTGCACAAGGTATAGCTTGATTGTTACTTGAGGTGAAGGCTAAGGTGAAGGTAAAGGTTCATATGTGGAGCATGTTCTAATGTGAAAATAGGACTATCAATGATATTTTAGTGTAATCCAAGAGTGAGGAGGACCATGTTCGACACTTGAGGATTGTACTTCAAAGATTGAAGGAAGAAAAGTTGTATGTCAAGTTCTCTAAGCGCGAGTTCTAGATTAATTTTGTGGCATTCTTGGGACACGTGGTGTACAAATATGATATTAGAGTGGATTCATCCAAGATTGAGGTGGTTAGAGTTTGGATGCGACCTACTTTTCCTACCGAGATTTGGAGTTTTGTGGGATTGGCAGTATACTACCACTGGTTTGTTCAGAGTTTATCTACTATCGCAACTCCGCTGACCAGATTAACTCGATAGGGTGTGGGTTTTCAGTGGTCCGATGAGAACTTTTGAAAGCTCAAGACTTTGTTGACTTCGGCTCCTATGTTGACTCTACTTGCAGAGGGTGTGGACTTTAATGTTTATTGTGATGCTTCAAGAGTCGATTTGGGTGGTGTATTGATGCAGAAGGAGAAGGTGATTGCTTATGCTTCTAGGTAGTTGAAGACTCATCAGAAGAACTGCCCTACTAATGATTTTGAGTTGGCAGTCGTGTTGTTTACGCTTAAGTTATGGCGTCACTATTTGTATGGGGTGAATTGTGAGATCTTCACCAATCACCAGAGTCTTCAGTACATCTTCAGTTAGAGGGATATAAACTTGAGGCAGCGTAGATGTCTTGAGTTTCTTAAGGACTGCGATGTGACCATTTTATATCATCTGAGGGAGGCCATTGTGGTTGTTGAAATTTTGAGTAGGAAGACTCCTAGCATGGGAATTCATGTCACGCTCAGTATTGAGGAGAGACCATTGGCTAAAGATGTTCAAAGATTAGCTAATAGTCTTTTCTAGTTGTAAATTTTAGAGAAGAGTGGTGGTATGATTTCTTTTATTGAGGCTTTAGTCGAGGAGATTTGTGAACACTAATTTATTGATGATGAGAAGTTGTGTCTCATTCGAGACAAAGTGTTAACAGAGGAAACCAAGGAGGTTGTCCTTGATTCTGATAGTGTCTTGAGAATCAGAGGTATAATTTATGTGCCCAATATGGGTGAGTTGATTAGATTGATTCTTGAAGAGGACCATTGTTCTCGATATTCCATTCATTTGGGAGTGTCAAAGATGTATCATGATCTGAGTCAGCATTACTGGTGGTGTGGCATAAAGAGAAATATTGCAGACTTTGTTTCTACATGTTTGACTTGCCAACATGTCAAATGTGAGCATCAGTGGCTCGGGGGTATATCTTAGAGGATGTCTATTCCTACTTGGAAGTGGGAGCAGATCACTATGAACTTTGTTGTAGGGTTGCCTATCACAATGGGGGGTTATGACTCCATTTGGGTTGTTGTTGACAAGTTAACTAGGTTTCTCAACTCCATTCTGATTTGGATGAAGTATATAGTGGAGAAGTTAGTTGAGCTTCTATCATTCATATTGTGCGACTACATGAAGTCCTGGTTTCTATTCTATCTTATCAAGGTTTATTGTTCACTTCGCATTACATAAAGGCATTATCATTTGGTTTGTATACTCGATTAGATATGAGTATTGATTTTCACTATCAAATAGATGGACAACCCGATCGAATGATTCAGGTGTTAGGGACATACTCCAAGCTTGTGTGATCGATTTTGGTGCTATATGGGATCGACATTTGCCCTTAGTAGATTTTGCCCACAATAATTAGCCCCATTTGAGGTATTATATGACAGACGATGTAGATCTCTGATTGGTTAGTTTTATTCGATGGAGATGGACTCTTTTGATACAAACTTGGTAAGAGATGATATTGAGAAGGTCCGTATAATTCAAGATAGATTGTGACAGTCCAGAGTCTATAGAAGAGTTATGCAGACCAGAGAGTTCGAGTCCTAGTGTTTATGGAGGGGGATCATGTTTGACTATGAGTATCACCTATGAAGGGTGTGATAAGGTTCGAGAATAATGGCAAGCTTATCCCTAGATTCATTGGAACTTTTCATATTTTGAGACAAGTAGGAGAGGTGGCCTATAAGTTGGTCTTTCCACCTAGTTTGTCGGTTGTTAATCCTGTGTTTCATGTCTCACTGCTTCAGAAGTATGTGTCAGATGAGTCTTATGTGCTTTCTCTTGATTTAGTTGAGTTGGGTCTAGACTTATCTTTTGAGGAGGAGCCTATAGCCATTTTGGATTGGCAGGTCTGAAAGCTTAGGACAAAGGAAATTACTTCAGTGGAGGTGCATTGGAAGCATAGTTCAGTTGGTGAGGCAACTTGGGAGGCCGATTTCGATATGCGTGTCAAATATCCTCAGTTCTTCAAGGCATCAGGTACTTTCTTTTACTTTTTGTTTGAGGATTAACATGGTTTTTAGTGGTGGATAATGTAAGACCATTAAGGTCTTTTTTTGAAATTTTCATAAAATTACCATTTTACCCCTTTCGGTAGTTGTCGCGAGTCATTTCTTTCAGTCGGCGAAGTTGGTTTGAGAATTTTGAACTATTTGTTTAACTTTAGTTAATTTACTGACATGTAATCTTTTTTAGATAATTAATTTAATTGATAGATAATGGGCCAAGTCCATATTTTATTAAATACCCTATATCATTTAACTTAAACATAAAAACATAATTTTAAAGAAACAGAGGCTAAGATTATTTTTTTCATACAATTTACGACTGAGAGGAGAACTCAAATTCGACATTGATAGGGTTGAAAAAAAATTGTTTCAGGTAAAACTATATAAACTTCAATGATGTTTTATACTTATGGATGATTGGGTGAACATTATATATTAGTTCTAGTGTAGTTTTGAAGGCATTCGATGACAAGAATTTATTTTAATTTTTTCAGTTCTTATCTTTTCAAATTAATAGTAAAATAATAAGTGTTGCATGAGATGGGAAATTATTAGGTAATGGGGGTGGAATGTATGAAAATTTAATTAATACGGGTTAGATACTCCTTATATATTGTTTGTTCTTTTCTGTGGTTGAATCTGAGGATTTTCTGTAACTTGTTTAAGTGTTGGAAATTTTTATGTTGTACTATATTAATATGATTCAAGTTTTTGATAATATTGGTATAATTAAATATTATATGAATACCATTAGATTTATAATATTTGAAGGAATTGAAACTAGGCTTGAAATTTGGAGAAAATTGAAAGTGTTGACATGTTAATTGGCATCAAGATATAGGAACTTGATTTTAGGTTTGGGTGAGCTTTTTGGTCTAGGCAAGACATATAGTAATATGGTTGTTTTTAGTTTCGAAATCTTATTATGGTTATTTATTTGAATAGATTTTATTGATTTGAAAGCCCAACGAAAGGGGAAGGCTCAAGTCCCGGAGTGAATTGTTGATTAACTGAGGCAAGTGGATTTTTCGACATTTGTTAAATGTATCTATTGGAGAGTCATGGAACTTGGTGATGGGTTGACTTGTTTACATTGAATGATCCTAACAAGGAAAAATAGGTAATAAAAGGTAACTTGATTATATATTGATGTGTGATGTGTTGAGAATGATTGGAAAGACTTAATGATTTATTCTTGACATTGTATCACGATTGTGTTGTTATGAATTTTGCATTGATATGGAAATGGTCATATCTTCATTAATTGTGTGAACATGTCATTTGCATTGCTTTTGAGACATAGTTGTGGCAAGTGTTATGTGAATTGAGGAAGAAAAAGAAATTAAAGAAGATGTACCATTTCGAGGGAAATATTGCATGCCACGGTGGATATTACAATTCGAGGGACATGTCATACGCCGCATTGGATTCTATTATCAAGGGTTGTGTCGCATGCCGCAACGAATGGATGGACATATATGTCCTCCATGGGTCTCTGCCACGCCTCGAGCCTACACCTTGGGCGCGACCGGGCACTCGAGAACCATTGTTGTCCCCAAGCGAACCCTTGGGCTGGCTTAACTCTTAGAGGAAGACTTACTAATAATAAAAGCACCTTAAAAAGTAAATTGTAATTGAAATGATAACTTAGAATGTTTTAGAAATAAACATTCAACTAGCCAAAGTGGTAACTCATGAACAAATGAAAATGAAAAAACTCATGAACTAATAATGTCTAACTATCTATGAAGCCTCTACTAACTGAGATGGACGTCAGGATAAGACCCACGACATCATAATAATAAGACTGAAATGATAAAGTAAACATTCCGTCGGAAAGCAAGGAGGCTCACCAACAACTCTGAAGCTCAACTGGATCAACGAAGCGCTGGATGTTGATCCTAGTTACCTATATCTGCATCATAAAAGATGCAGACCAATATGGCGTCAATACATGGAATGTACGAGCATGTGAGGGGAATTCTAAAACAAGACATAAGCTTGAAATGGAACTGAAGAAACACTTACCTCGTCTCAACTCAACTCAACTCATTTCAATATAAAGCAGTGATAAATATGCAATATAAAGAAAAGCTTTTAAAACAGTAGATAGCGACTCAATGTATTGAATAAAATACAAAAATAATTCAGTTTTGTATATAAAAATACAAGTAACTCTGTGGGAGATTCTCTAACCGACAACCGTCACTATGAGCTATGTGATGATACATCATCTAACCCACGCTGTGAGAACTGTCCTATACTTTGCTAGGGTATAGAACCTACTACTAAGTTTATCTACTAGTCTATGCTAAAAAGCATTAAGGAATCATCTAAAAAGTATGACCCTTTCTACCCATGTTGGCTACATGGTTTATGGGGACTGTGAGTTATTAGAACTCTCCCCCATATCGGTGCTCAATACTACTCTCAAAATGTTACTAGCTCATATGTTTAAAAACATAACTCTTTCTGTTGTTTGAGATTATTACTCAAAATCTTTCTCTTAAAAGAGATGGTACTAAAATTGCTTATGAAAACTCTTTTGGAAATCGTTGTTTCCTCTCATCTTAAATGTGAAAACATTTACTCTTGGGAATACTTAGTTCCCATATATCATTTTTAAGAAAATGAACTTAGCTCTACTCTTCCTCAAAATCAATTCTTAAGTCTTAAAACAAGTTTAAAACAATTGTCTAAGAATTTTTTAAAAGACTCGAAGACTTTCTAGACTTGAATCTTAGCTCTACCTTGAATTTGAATTATGGATTCAAGGGGTATGATCTCATGTTATGAATGATCTCTCGATGTTTAGATGTAATTTAGAGTATAGAGATCAATTTGAAAATATAGGTACGATTCGAGGGAACTCGTACGAAAAGGTAAGGGACCTGGCGACCTTGGAGCACTGAGTGGCGCAAGGCGCCAGCCCCTGAACTACAGAAGGGTAGTTGGGGCGCACTGAGTGGCGCGGCGCCCCAGGAGCCAAACCACAGAACCCAACTTCTGGTGCATTGCTGGTGCGGTGCGCCAGCCCTGCCAGAACTTTCCGATGAACTTTCTTCCTCCTTTTCTATCCGCAATTCACCTAGAATCTCATGGTTTCTTCCCTAATCACTTAGAATCGAATACCCAACATTAGTATACTATAATCTACTCAAAACTACCCTTGAAACACTAACAATTATCTCAAGAATTCATCAAAACCTCGACAATCAAGATTATGAAAGAAACTTCAATAAAACTTATCAAGAACTCAAATCCTTTAACTTCAAGAACGAAAGTACACATAAATAACATGATTGGCACGTAAGTGAACGAACCCAACGCTATGTGAACTCACATAGCTCTTAGGGATTAAACCCTTGGCGAAACAACCTTCGATTTACAAGCAAAATTGAAGAACGCCTTGACTTTTCTCCTTGTTTCCTCTACTTCAACTCCTCTCAAAACCCTAGCGTAAATTAGGATTTGTGTAAACTGAACCAAATCAGTTTAGACCCCTAAATATTACCTTAATTCATTTTAAGCTGATTGTGAAGGAAAAGGCTAAAATACCCCTCATACTTTTGAGTAACTTTCTTTAACTAGACAACCAGACTTCAAACGGGCATATCGCCCTCATATAAGCTCGAAAATTAGCAAATTCGGTGGAGTTGGAAAGACGATTACATGACCTTTAATTAGATATCTTATTGGCTACCTAAGTCATCCTGTACTGAAATTTATGGTCGTTTGAAGTTGACCCAAACTCATAACTTATGCATAACTTGCAAAATTTCAAATTTTGCTATTTCCAATTTAGTTCTCTCTAGTTTTTGCTCTTTTTAAAACGAGGTGTTACAATATCTTCTCCTTGGGAAGATTTGTCCTCGAATGATATTACTCTAAGTAGAATAAGGGTGGTAACATCTAACACCCAACTCAAACACTAAATATGCAAAATAACACAACATTTCAACTAAAATAAATGCCAAAAAAAGGATTAGTACCTTCATTTGGAATTTCCCCGAAGTCAAAGAGATGTGGGTATCTCTTCTTCATATCCTCCTCAGCTTCCCAAGTAGCTTCATCAACAAACTTATTCCTCCATAAGACCTTGATTGATGCTACCTCCTTGGTTCTCAACTTGCGAACTTGACGATCTAGAATCTCAACGGGAATCTTCTTATAAGATAAGCTATCCCTAATACCAATATTTTTAGTCGGTATAATAAGTGAAGGATCTACCATACACTTCTTTAACATGGAAATGTGAAATACCGAATGAACCACTGCTAATTCTGACAGTAGCTCCAACTAATAAGCTACATTGCCAATCCTCTTGGATATCCTGTAAGGGCCAATATATTGGGGACTAACTTTCCCCTTCTTACCAAATCTCATGACACGCTTCATGGGTGAAACCTTCAAGTAAACCCAATCATCTACTTCAAACTCTAAGTCTCTTCTCCTAACATCAGTATAGGATTTTTGATGACTCTACGTTGTTTTCAACCTTTCTTGAATAGTCTTCACCTTCTCCCTGGCTTGATGAACCAAGTCTAGTCCTATCAACCCGTCTTCACCAACCTCAAACCATCCAATAGGAGATATGCATCTTCTCCTATAAAGAGCCTCATAAAGAGCCATCTGGATGCTGGAGTGATAACTATTGTTGTAAGCAAACTCAATGAGAGGTAAGTGATCATCCCAATTACCTTTGAAATTGATCACACACGCCCTCAACATATCCTCTAAAGTCTGAATTGTGCGCGCTGCTTGACCATCTATCTGTGGATGAAAATCGGTACTAAGGTTCACCTTCGAACCCAAACCTTTCTGGAAAAACTTCCAAAATTATACGGTGAATTGCGCACCTCTATCTGAAATGATGGATACTGGAACTCTATGAAGTCTGACTACCTCTTGAATATATAACTTAGCATAATCTTCTACTGAATGGGTAGTCTTTACCGGTAAGAAATGGGTTGATTTAGTCATTCAATCTACAATCACCCAAATCGAGTCATGTTGACAGTGAGACCGTGGTAAGCTTGTAATGAAATCCATATTTATCATCTCCCACTTCCATTCCATAATATCTATATTCTGAGCCATACCACCGGGCCTCTGGTGCTCTACCTTGAGTTGTTGGCAATTCAAACACTTACCAACAAACTCTGCGATGCCCCACTTAATACTACACCACTAATAGACTTCTCTCAAGTCACGATACATATTTGTGGAACCCGGATGGATAGAATATCTGGATCTATGAGATTCGTCCATGATCCTTTATTGGAGTTCATCCACCTTTGGTACACACAATCTACCTTGGTACCTCAATACTGCATCTCCCCCTTGTTCAAAAGCCATCACTTTTTGCTTATGAACAGTTGCCTTCAATTCAAGCAAAATAGGATCTTGGTCTTGTTTTTCTTTCACTTCAGACACTAGTGACAATTCAGCCCCATTCATTACCACTACTCCTCCTTCATTGGAATCCATTATCCGGACTCCCAATCTTGCAAGTTTAAGCACATCTTTGGCTAATTCTTTCTCGTCTCCCTCAGCATGGGTGGTACTTGATGTTTGACGTAATCAAAGACACAACTTCCAATTCAAGTGTCAGTGATCGCGTGTAGTAATATAACCCAACCGAATGGGTTGGGTTGAGTCCCAAGGGAGTGGTTAGTAATCGAGAATTAAATAGAAAAGTAAAATTATGTTCTAGTCAATCATAGTTATACATATTTACGAGTAAAATCATGATAAATCAAGAAGTGGCACGAATGCCAATTATCAATGGGGGGTTTGTATTCAACTAATAAACAAAAATAGCAAGAATATAAAGATGCGAGATAGGGAGACGAGATTCTTGGGATGTGATAAGAATATGGGATATAATAAACAATTGGGTAAATAGCTATCGATAGTAAATTGTTGAACATTTGTAACTAAGCTAGACTTTAGTGAGAGTAAATTTTCTCTCGAACAACTTACCCTGAATCAACTCGATTTCTCTCGAACACCGAGTTGCAGCAATTAAGCACAACCTTCGTCTTATCCCATTCACTCTCTCGAGCTGAATGTGTGGGAAAATGTCTAGGATTCACTATCTCGAGCTGAACCCACGACGACACAATGACCACAGGCTATCGATTTAGTAGTTTTGGTTGTAAAACCTCTCTGTCGAGCAAGCCAAAAATACAAAGATGAAATCGTATTTGCAACTATAATCCCATTAAGTTCAAACACAACTACTAAACGAAATCACATTTAAACAACAAATAGACTATCAATGAGCAATACCCAACAGTAAATTTAACCCATATTCACATAATCACATCCCAAGAATTTGGGTTTTAGCTAGACATGATAAAGAGATAGAAATCAATACCAAAAAGTATTTCCATCAAATGGGTACGATAAATAATGTCTTTAAACACGTCTAAGATGAAGATTCTTTGATGCCCACTTCCAATCTCTTGGAGATGAAAACCTTCAAAACCTTCAAAGTTCAAGAACAATGTCTCCCAAAAACTCTAAGAACTAAAACTGAAAATATTCTAAAAATCATTAATAATTCACTACGACTTGATACTAAGCTACAAAATTAAATGGGTATTTATAGTTTTCGAAAATTTGTGCTGCAAATGACCACTCGGCGCAGTTAGTCGGGATCGCTGATGCACTCGGTGATCGGCTCTTTGGTCTGGTTCATTGCCATTCAGCTTTTGCCTTCAGCATTTTCGCATTTTGAATTAATTGGCAATATGGTTCTGCTTCGTGGAACTATTCGGCGATGCGCCGACTGCTCTCTTTCATTGCCAACTTGATCTTTTCCTTAAAGGCTCAGCATACCGGAACATTAGGTGAGATTAAAGCCGTTCGACGGTTTGCCCAATGGCTTCGGCGATCCTCGAACCTTCTTTTCTTCGTTCTTTCAGCTGCCTTGTTCCTTTTTGCTCCATAGTGTCCATGCTTGGTCTCTAATTCCAAAAACCTGAAACACAAGGATTTAAATTAGTTTTTTGGGACAAAATATGCATTTGAGGACACTATATCCATTAAAACAAAGCCCTAAAAGAGACAAATCGTGGACTCATCAACACCCCCAACTTAAACTTTTGCTTGTCCTCAAGTAAAACTCAAGTTCAGCAGTTCAAAAAGGATGTCTCAAACAGTGCTACACAAGACTCAATCATGAATGCACACAAAAAGTCTCAACTTACTTGCGCAATGATCAATTGTGCACTCAAAGATTCAAGTTGTGACTCACCATTACCAAAGAATCTCAAGCTCACTATACTTGCTTCAAATGCAAGTTCAAGCTCAACAAAGGTATTCAAATGCCCTCATACAAAGAATGATTCCATATTAACACACAATGGTTCAATCATTTAAAGTTACGAAATCAAGATCAACACTCACACTCAGAAAGATAAACACAATGCATGATTACACCCATAGGTTTGCCCTTATTTTCCAATTGATTTTTTCTTCAGCTCATTCAAGATCAAAAAGGTTTTTTCAAGGCTTGTAACGGGGCTGAGTGTAATGGTTTGGTCATTTAGGCTTATAGGCTGAAAATCCTCATGAAATATGATGTGAACAACACATTCTTTCCTTTTCTTTATCAATTTTATTCAAGCTCAAAAGTCACCTCTTATTCGTCTTCCATAAGTCATTGGGAACCCCATTTTCTTTGTATTTTCACAAAAAAAAAAATTATATGGAGGGGTTCCATTTTTCTCAAAACATAGGCATAAGGGACTTCTTTGCATTTACTAAATTTGCCTTCTCTTTTCACCACACTCCAAACTTAGACTTTTGTCCTAAGTTGGCTATTCAAACAAACCACAGATCATGAGGATTATGTGTAATGGATAAGGAGAGGTTACAATGTTACCAAGTTTCTTCCAAGAAAAGGTCAAGGCTCAAAGGATGCTCAAAAGAGGTTCACACATTCACAAGGTAAGCCACAAAAGAGGTACACTTTCAAATTGGTTCACACTCTTTAAAGTTGCCTAAGATCATCTCAAGAAATTGCATCACTTAGTCAACCGGACCAACAAGGCAAATTCTAAGTGTCATTATGCATGGTTCACGGTAAGCTTATCACACAAGGCATTGACACCAAAGTCAAACAAGACTACACACTTTCGCTAGTGTGCAATGTTCATCACAAGAGACTCGATTCAATAATTGGCTAGTCACAATGAGATGCAAAGAGTTCACATATTGTCTATGCAACTTCAATTGACCTCGTTGTAGCCGCGCATTCATTTATGTTCGATTATGAGCACTATTCAAGTCATCGGTATCGATCAAAACCAATACTCAAATTTGCAAGGGAACTGTCACATTCAACACATACAAGAGGTGGTAAAAAAATTTCTGAAGGGTAAAAAATCATTTACAATTAAAAGCAAGAAGCCGCAAGCTCAAACCTTCCACAAAAAGCAGTGTATAATACGAATTAACAATTTTAACCCAAATATATAAACAAAATGGAGTAACAAAAGATGGTCCTCACCCCACCTCAAATAAAAACATTTGTCCTCAAATGCAAATAAAAACATCCACCATTCAAAATTAAGTAAGGCAGAAATGGGGGTAGAGAGAGGGTCCTGTCTACATAGTCGCTCCATCCGTTTGGGCATTAGTGCCCGATGCATCACTCTGAGTGTGAGCATCAGTGTTCGGGATCACCTCAGGAGGAACAGCAGTGCCAGATCCACTAGGGGTTGTCACGTGCGAGTCCTCCAAAAAGACATGCACAGCTGCACAGAATCCCCAGACCCATGAAGGAACATTAGGGTCTCTGATAGTGGTGTTCCTATTATAAATGGACCTCTTTCCCTTGCCTTTCCCATCCGTTGCGGGAAGTTTCGTGGCTTTGCCTTTGGATGTAGCTGCATCCTCATTTATTGTAATCCCCTTTGCCTTCTCTTCTACTGGTATTATTCTTTCAGCTGCTTTTGATCTAGTCATGTCTGCAAAACCTCGAGGAGAAGTTAGGAAGTATCCAAATGAACACACAAAGAATTAGACGCAGACAGACTCACCGAAATAGTTGACGGGTCGCCGAATTGCTTCGGTGAACTGGGTTAGCCCACCAAAAGTTATAGGGTAAGAAGGGTTCAGGGGTGTAGACAAAGGACGATCAAGAAGACTTTCGGTGAGTCGCCAAGTTCTTTCGGCGACTTCAGGCCTCTCACCAAAAGTTACAAATTCCAACAACACATTAAGCATGAAATTAAAGGCGAGATGGGGACATTAGGTGAATCGCTGAGTGGTTTGGAGAGCTTGACCCAGATCGCCAAATGACCCAACGTACCTATTTTCAACCCAACTTCTCGAATTCAACCCCGCAACCCTCGAAAACAAAATCAAAGCATGCATTAGTTAAATTAAAGTACACCCAATGACACCCAAGCATAAACCCACAAATTTTACTTCATTTTAAGAACAAGACTACGGGATTTTGACAATCAAAACATTACGGGCAAGATTAACAAATTAAATCAGGTATTCAAACATACTAATTCTATCAGAGAGGCCCAACACACAACAACACGATAAGATCATTGCAAATGAGTACAATTTTGATAAAATAATCCCGGGGTTCAGAAAACCAACCTTTGATGCCGATTAATAAAGATTGAGATGCAAAGCGGCAAAGTAATCCACAATTCGAGCACCAATCAATGACTAAAATACTCTAAAAATGCAAGAAATATTGAAACTAGAGTGCGGGTGTGAATTTGGGAAGATAAAAAGTGAGAGAAAGTGAAAGAATTTGAAACTTTTAAACCTTTGGCCTGAAACCCATCCAGTCACGCCCATTCGGCGACATTAGTCGTGCCCACCGAATTACTCGGTGACACGCTGAGTAGTCATTCTCCTCGCCGAATTTTATAGGACCTCCTGTTATTATGGGTATCTAAATGGCGGTCTCCGTCGGGATAGCCGACATGGTCGGCGATTCGCCAATAATTTCCTGGGCTCGCTGAGTTTTACATACTCTAATGTAAAAGTGTTTTGAGTCTGACGGTGATTTGGGTCAGGGTTGCCAATATCTTTGGTGATTCGCTGAATGGACCTTATGCTCGCAAACCTGTACTTTTCAAACATTTTTTATACTTCCACCTACACAATCAACACACCATTATTTCTAAAACAAAAATAAAGCAATAAAGGGTTTTGGGTTGCCTCCCAAACAATGCCTTAGTTAACGTCGTGGCACGACGCAAATCAACACCTAAAATCCACTTTTGGGGTTAGCCATAGCTTCACTTGGCAACCCCCTATTTTGTTGCGGGTAGAGCTGAGGCATCACGTGACCCATAAGGTTCTCGAGCAGCTGGATCGATCTGGAATGAGAACCAATCATCTATTTCATCACTTCGATGTTCTCCTTCATCTCTTCAAGCACCCTATCATGCTCATTCACCTTGTGGAGAATGATCGAGAGCATTTCTTCAACACGTTTACCCTCATTGTTCTTAGGCCTTTTTTTCTTATGAGGAATGATGTATTTGTCCTTACTTTTGCATTGGACTTCAATCTCCGCTATTTTTTTAGCCAACTCATCCATGTGAGTAATTAGTGCGGCCAACATGAACTCCTTGTCTACTTCTTGGTTTGTTTCAGCCATGTTATCAAGCAGGTGGGCTACTATCACATAGGGCTATTGTGTAATACCACCCGGAATGAGTTGGTCAGCTAACACCTTATTTTCGGGACCAAGACTTCTGTAAAAGCAATCTAGGAGGACCATATCGGGAATTTCATGAGTTGGGCATTGAACTAGCAGTTCTTAAACCTTGCCCAAGCCTCATGAATCCGTTCACCTTCCAATTGTTTGAAGGTTAGAATGTGATCCCAGAACATCATTACTTCTAATGGAGGGAGTTTTGCTCGTGAGTACTGCTCGACATACTCGCCTCCTCTGTTTCAAAGCACAGACAAGCAAAACACAAAGCTAAAAATTAAGTAAGTAGAACTACAATTAACAAGAACAAGATCCAACTTAACTAAAAAATTCAATTAGCACCACTCCCCAGCAGCGGCGCCATTTTGATGTTTGACATAATCGAAGACACAACATCCAATTCAAGTGTCAACGATCGCGTATAGTAATATAACCCAACCGAATGGATTGGGGTCGAGTCCCAAGGGAGCGGTTAGTAATCGAGAATTAAATAGAAAAGTAAAATTACGTTCTTGTCAATCATAGCTATGAATATTTATGAGTAAAAGCATGATAAATCAAGAAGTGACACGAATGTCAATTATCAATGGGGGGTTTGTATTCAACTAACAAGAAAAAATAACAAGAATATAAAGATGCGAGATAGGGAGACGGGATTCTTGGGATCTGATAGGAATATGGAATATAATAAACAACCGGGTAAATTGTTATTGATAGTAAATTGCTGAACATTTGTTACTAAGGTAGACTTTAGTAGGGGTAAAATTTCTCTCGAACAACTTACCCCGAATTAACTCGGTTTCTCTTGAATATCGAGTTGCAGCAATTAAGCACAGCCTTCGCCTTAGCCCATTCACTTTCTCGAGTTGAATGTGTGGGAAAAGTCTAGGATTCACTCTCTCGGGCTGAACCCACGACTACCCAATAACCATAGGATATCAATTTAGTAGTTTTGGTTTTAAAACCTCTCTCAAGCAAGCAAAAAACAGGAAGATGAAATCGTATTTGCAACTACAATCCCATTAAGTTCAAATGAAACTACTAAACGAAATCACATTTAAATAACAAATAGACTATCAATGAGCAATACTCAACAGTAAATTTCACCCATATTCACATAATCACACCCCAAAAATTGAGGTTTTAGCTAGACATGATAAAGAGATAAAAATCGATACCATAAAGTGTTTCCATCAAATGGGTACGATAAATAATGTCTTTAAACACATCTAAGATGAAGATTCTTTGATGCCCACTTCCAATCTCTTGGAGATGAAAACCTTCAAAGCTCAAGAACAATGTCTCCCAAAAACTCTATGAACTCGAAACAAAAATATTCTAAAAATTAGAAATAATTTGCTACAACTTGATACTAAGCTACAGAATTAAATAGGTATTTATAGTTTTTGAAAATTTGTGATGCGAAGGACCACTCGGCGCAGTTATTCGGGATCACCGATGCACTCGGTGATCCGCCCTTTGTTTTGGTTCATCGCCATTCAGCTTTTGCCTTCAACATTTTCATGTTTTGAATCATTGGGCGATATGGTGCTGCTTCGTGAAACTGTTCGATGACGCGCCGACTACTCCCTTTCATCACCAACTTGATCTTTTCCTTCAGGGCTCAGCACACTGGAACATTAGGCGAGATTAAGGTTGTTCGGCGATTCGCCCAATGGCTTCGGCGATCCTCAGTGTCCATGCTTTGTCTCTAAGTCCAAATACTTGAAACTCAAGGATTTACATCAGTTTTTTGGGACAAAATATGCATTTGAGGACACTATATCCATTAAAACAAAGCCCTAAAAGTGACAAATCGTGGACTCATCAACACCCCCAACTTAAGCTTTTGCTTGTCCTCAAGTAAAACTCAAGTTCAGCAGTTCAAAAATGATGTCTCAAACAGTGCTACACAAGACTCAATCATGAATGCACACAAAAAGTCTCAACTTACTTGCGCAATGATCAATTGTGCACTCAAAGATTCAAGTTGTGACTCACCATTACCAAAGAATCTCAAGCTCACTATACTTGCTTCAAATGCAAGTTCAAGCTCAACAAAGGTATTCAAATGCCCTCACACAAAGAATGATTCCATATTAACACACAATGGTTCAATCATTTAAAGTTACGAAATCAAGATCAACACTCACACTCAGAAAGATAAACACAATGCATGATTACACCCATAGGTTTGCCCTTATTTTCCAATTGATTTTTTCTTCAGCTCATTCAAGATCAAAAAGGTCTTTTCAAGGCCTGTAACGGGGCTTAGTGTAATGGTTTGGTCATTTAGGCTTATAGGCTGAAAATCCTCATGACATGTGATGTGAACAACACCTTCTTTCCTTTTCTTTATCAATTTCATTTAAGCTCAAAAGTCAGCTCTTATTCATCTTCCATGAGTCATTGGGAACCCCATTTTCTTCGTATTTTCACAACTTTTTATTTCTTTTTTTTATATGGAGGGGTTCCATTTTTCTCAAAACATGGGCATAAAGGACTTCTTTACATTTACTTGATTTGCCTTCTCTTTTAACCACACCCTAAACTTAGACTTTTGGCCTAAGTTGTCTATTCAAACAAACCCCAGATCATGAGGATTATGGGTAATGGATAAGGAGAGGTTACAATGTTACCAAGTTTCTTCCAAAAAAAGTTCAAGGCTCAAAGGTTTCTCTAAAGAGGTTCACATACTCACAAGGTAAGACACAAAAGAGGTATACTTTCAAATTGGTTCACACTCTATAAAGTTTCCTAAGATCATCTCAAGAAATTGCATCACTTAGTCAACCGGACCAAAGGGGCAAATTCTAAGTGTCATCATGCATGGTTCACGGTAAGCTCATCACACAAGGCATTGACACCAAAGTCAAACAAGACTCCACACTTTCGCTAGTGTGTAATGTTCATCACAAGAGACTCTATTCGATAATTGGGTAGTCACAACGAGATGCAAAGAGTTCACATATTGCCTATGTAACTTCAATTGGCTTCGTTGTAGCTGCGCATTCATTTACGTTAGATTATAAGCACTATTTAAGTCATCAGTATTGATCAAAATAGATAAACAAATTTGCAAGAGAACAGGCACATTCAACACATACAAGAGGTGGCAATTTGTTTCAGAAGGGTCAAAAATTATTTACAATTTAAAACAAGGAGCCGTAAGCTCAAATCTTCCACAAAAAGCACTGTATATTACGAATAAATGATTTCAACCCAAATATATAAACAAAATGGAGTAACAAAAGATGGGCCTCACCCCACCACAAATAAAAACATTTGTCCTCAAATGCAAATAAAAACATCCAACATTCGAAATAAGGTAAGGCAGAGATGGGGGTAGAGAGAGGGTCATGTATACACAGTCGCTCCATTTATTTGGGCATTAGTTCCCAATGCATCACTTTGAGTCTGAGCATCAGTTCTCGGGATCACCTCAATAGGAACGGCAGTTCTACAACCACTAGGGGCTGTCACGTGCGAGTCCTCTAGAAATACATGCATAGTTGCACAGAATCCCTGGGCCCATGAAGGAACATTAGGGTCTCTGATAGTGGTCATCCTAATATAAGTGGACCTCTTGCCCTTTCCTTTCCCACCCGTTGCGGGAAGTTTCATAGCTTTGCCTTTGGATGTAGCTGGATCCTCATTTATCGTAATCCCCTTAGCCTTCTCTTGGAATGGTATTATTCTTTCTACTGCTTTTGATCTAATCATGTCTGCAAAACCTAGAGGAGAATATAGGATGTATCCAAACAAACACACAGAGAATTAGGCGCAGACAGACTCGCCGAAACAGTTGGCGGGTCACGGAATTGCTTCGGTGAACTGGGTTAGCCCACCGAAAGTTAAAGTATAAGAAGGGTTCAGGGGTGCAGATATAGGGTGATCAAGAAGACTTTTGGCGAGTTGTTGAGTTCTTTCGTTGACTTCAGGCTTCATACCGAAAGTTACAAACTCCAACAACACATTTAGCATGAAATTAAAGGCGAGATGGGGATATTAGGTGAACCGCCAAGTGCTTCAGCTAGCTTGACCCAGCTCGCCAAATGGCCCAACGTGCCTATTTTCAACCCAACTTCTCAAATTAAACCCCACAACCATCGAAACATGACACCCAAGCATAAGACCATGAATTTTACTTCATTTTAAGAACAAGACTATGGGATTTTGACAATCAAAACATTACGGGCAAGATTATCAAATTAAATCAGGTATTCAAACATACTAATTCTATCAGAGAGGCCCAGCATACGACAACACGATAAGATCATTTCAAATGAGTACAATTTTGATAAAATAATATCGGGGTTCGGAAAATCAACCTTTGATGCCGATTAATAAAGATTGAGATGCTAGGCGGCAAAGTAATCCACAATCTGAGCACTAATCAATGACTAAAATACTCTAAAAATGTAAGAAATATAGAAACTATAGTGCGAGTGTGAATTTGGGAAGATAAAAAGTGAGGGAAAGTGAATGAATTTGAAACTTTAAATCTTTTGCCTGAAAAACCATCCAGTTCACGCCCATTCGGCGACATTAGTCGTGCTCGCTGAGATACTCGGCGATACGCTGAGTAGTCATTCACCTCGTTGAATTTTACAGGACCTCCAGTTATTGTAGGGGTCCAAACGGCGGTCTCCGTCGGGATTTCCGACATGGTTGGCGATTCGCCAATAATTTCCTGGGTTCACCGAGTTTTACAGACTCCAATGTAAAAGTGTTTGGAGTCTGATGGCAGTTTATGTCAGGGTCTCCGACATCTTCTACGATTCGCTGAATGGACTTGATCATCACCAAACTGCACTTTTTGAACATTTTCCACGCTTCGACCTACACAATCAACACACCATTATTTCCAAAACAAAAATAAAACAATAAAGGGTTTTGGGTTGCCTCCCAAACAACGCCTTAGTTAACGTCATGGCACGATGCAAGTCAACACCTAAATTCCACTTTTGTGGTTAGTCATAGCATCACTTGGCAC
>JAJOOS010023988.1:0-17176 GCA_029582725.1 Solanum chiquidenum
TCGATCCCCCTACCAGCCCCCCATCCACCACCTACCAGCCCCCCACCCCCCCCCTCCCAAAAAAAATTAAGTTTGATTTCAAAAATTATTTTCTACTCTAATAAAAATAAAAGATATTTCTCAAAAATATTTTTCATTCAAAAATCAAACACTAAAAATCTTTTCCGGAAAATATTTTCTCCTCACCAACCAAACATGAAAAAATAAGTCAAAAATCTAATTGTTTTCCAGGAAAACATTTACTAGGAAAACATTTTCCATAGAAAACATTTTCCTTCATACCAAACACACCCTTAGTGGCACTTCATATCTTTCGTAGCCATGGTCATGATATTTCATCTATTAGGATATCATTTTTTCCTTTTTAATTCTCCTATTTTCTCTTTGTTGACTATTTTAAAATTTTAATTTGTTTGAACAATAAGTGTCGATCAAATCTCCACTTTCTCATTTTTAACAATTTGTTAACTACATTCTATGAATATAGAATAATACAACTGCGAAGTCGAGTTGTGTTCTTTTAATTGTTGAAAATATTGATCTCATTTGTCATATTCATGATTTGCTTTGATTTTTGCAGGTTTTATGACTTTTGACGAGTAACAAATGTCGTTAGATGGTATGTAGCTATACATTTCCTTCTACTTTAATATTTCATTTCACTGGCTCATTGTAGGGATGGTCTGGATGAGTTGTTTAAACTTAAGGGCTTCTTTGTTAATTCATTTTTTTCTCTGTATTATGATTCTTCTGTGTGCTGCTATGTTTGAGTGCATGTATTTTTTTTATATAGCAACTGCACTTATGATTTAATTTGTTCGTAGTTTATTACTATATATTGTGTTGAGGGTCAAAAGAAAATAATCTCTCTACCTTCTCAAGTTATGGATAAGGTTGAGTACATCATCCTCCCTACACCTCGTTTTTGGAAGACCTTGCAAAGTACACAATATAAATGAAGCACAAGATTCATAGGTAATTTCAATGGTTAATTAGGATTAAGGTTTATTTTATTTTGCTATAGTTATATCAAGTGTGTTGTTTGCCAGGACTCCTTTTATTTCATTACTAATTTGTATTTCGATAGGAAGTATAGAAAACCTTTGTGATAGAGTATCCTTAATAATTATTTGAGCATTGAAATGATACTGTTCTATATATCAAGTGTTCATATAGCCGACCTCAATTGGTTTAGGTTTAAAGCATAGTTTTTATAATTTATTGATTGCAGGTTTCTATGCATAGAAGCTTCTTTTTCCTGAGCAAAGTAGGATCATTTTGTCTTCATATTTCTTAAGTCCATCATGTCCATAGCAACTTCTTCTTTTCCTTTGCAAGGTCATATCTTTTTGAACTTCTCTCATTTGTCATCCCTTTATTGTTCTGTGAAATCTTTGATCGAGTTTTAGCTACAATAGATTTATGTGATGGAGACAATACTTCTGAAATGTAGTTTATATTCATTTTATAAGTTGTATAAATTTTTTTGGCTAATGTGTATGATGTGTACATACATAAATGATGACATAATCGATTTAAATAATTTCTTTGAACACAATCTACTAATGATCTGTGATAGTGTTGATAATGCACCAAATGTATTGGCAAATTATTAGAAGAGAATGTAATAATTGACTCCCTAATACATAATGTTGGGATGTAATGCACCGATATAATCTACACAATAAAATTGGATATTTCCTCTTTTATTTAGTTTCTCTTATGCAATATTGTTTTTCAGAATGTCATTTCTGTTAACTCTCTGTAATGTCCTTTTATGGAATTTATATGATTTATATTAACCCAACTCACAGTCTTTTTTATACTTTCCTATAAGATAAGAAAAATTATGATGAGTTTTCAAGTATTTAACATAAATATAGGACTTTAAGAGTCTGTTTGGATTGCGACTTATTTCAAGTTCTTTTAGCAATTTTGAAGTATTTTGATAAAATAAAAAAGCACTTATAAGCATTTATATATAAGTCAATTAACAAAAACAAGCCAAAAATCGTAAGTTAGAAATTCTAACTTACGAATTTATAACTTATGTCTTTTGGTTTATAAACCACAAGTCAAAGTGAATCTGAAGTTTGATTTTGTGTTCCCTATGACCGATAAGATTTATGTAATTGGTACAATATATGCCAAGAGCTATGGTGTGTCAATTAGGAATAAAGACCAAAGCTAAGCTCTCGAAAAATGATAACAGAGAAATCAAAGGGGATTATATATTCTACGATTTCAGACATTTTGATCAGCTACAATACTACTGTCAAAGAAAAATGTGTTTGTAGTTTCTATATATAAGCAACTCATATAATCATGTGTAAAAAATGTGTTTGTAGTTTCTATATATAAGCAGCTCATATAATCATGTGTAAAAATTACGACGAACTTCTCATAAAATTGTAGCTGATAAATAAATTTGTGTATTTTCTTCATTTTTTTTTGTCATTTATACATTGACATGACCTCCTTTTTCTTGACAGATTTTACTTAAATCATTCTCTTCACAAGAATGAGTTTGTTTTTTGCTGGTGGCAATAAGTAGATCAAATGTTAGGGTGGCTTCAAACTATGGATAAGAGTAGTTGTAATAAATGTTGCAAGTTTGAACTTTCTCTTCAAACTAAGATAAGATTAATTGTAATAGATTGTAGTGCTTTTACATTGTTTTTACTTAGGAATTTCTCTGTTTTATTCAATTGAAATTAATGTGATCAATTTGATTTTAGCAACTCCTAAGTGCGTACTTTATGAGATGCTACAACTCATTGTGGACTTGCATCTTTGCCAGATTCTATTGGGAGAGTTGTTGTCATTGTTTTAATTTTATTAACCATTAATTGTAATAGCTATTGTTGGGTCATGCTCAGCACGGGTCATGCCCCTCTAGTATAATAAACGTGAGGATTAGAAAGGATCCCCAAAGAGAGATGTATTAAAATTGGAGAAGGAAGTCAACACCTGTAGATGTGTTAGCCATGTAATATAGCTGAGTCCGGAGCCAAAAGGACACAAAAAATTGCCAAAAATTTCAAAAGGGCATATCATATTTTTTTAAAACCAAAAGGGTAAAATCGCTCCTGCCGGAGCGATTTCTCTCTGACACATATTAACGCCGTTTACTCTGTTAAAAATAAAAAATAAAAATCGCTGCCAGGACAGCAATTTTCTGAAAAAAAATATTATTTTTTTACTTAGATGTTGACTAGTTGACAGAAATTTCAAAAAAAATAAATCTCTACCAAAATCGTATCCAGGGCAGCGATTTCAAGATATATTTTATTTTTTATAAAAAAGCTGTCAAATGGCTGAAAATTGCTGCCTTGGCAGCGTTTTAGTTAATTTTTTTCTTTTTTTCTAAAATTCGTTTCTCTTCAATTTATTTTTTTTTAAAAAAATTGTTTTTCTTAATTTTTTTTTCGTTTTGAAAACAAGACAACGTTTTAAAAATATATGATGTGCCCTTTAAATAAAAACGCTGCCTTGTTTTCAAAATGAAAAAAAATTAAGAAAAACAATTTAAAAAAAAAAAGATTGAAGAGAAACAATTTTTAAAAAAAGAAAAAAATTTAACTAAAACGCTGCCCGGCAGCGACTTTCAGTCATTTGACAATTTTTTTTAAAAAAATAAAATATATCTTGAGGTGGAACTAGTTTTTTAAAAAAAATCGCTGCGAAATTTTTTTTCTTTTGATTTTTTTTAAAAAAAAATTCTGTCAACTAGTCAACATCTAAGTAAAAAAAAAATTGGTGTATTTTTTTTTTCCAGAAAATCGCTGCCCGGGTAGCGTTTTTGTGATTTTAAAAAAAATAAATTAAAATTGCTGCTATGGCAGCGTTATTATAAAAACAAATTTATTTTATGTTTTTGGCGTTAATTTTTTTTTAAAATCGCTTCTGTTGGCAGCGTTTTCTTTAAATTTTTATTAATTTTTTTGAAAATCTTTTCTTAATTATTTTTTTAAGATTTATGGAAAAACAATTATTTTTAAAAAAAATCCCTGACAGGCAGCCTGATTCCACCCAAAATTTTGGACTCGACGTAGAAATCATCAAAATGAGGCATGAACTGTAATCGGTGTCGAATTAGGCTGCCTTTTCAGCAATTTTTGTTAAAAAAATTATTTTTTAATAAAAACGCTGCCTTGTTTCAAAACGAAAAAAAATTAAGAAAAATATTTTTAAAAAATTGAAGAGAAACGAATTTATAAAAATAAAAAAAATTAACTAAAACGCTGCCAAGGCAACGATTTTCAGCCATTTAGCAGCTTTTTTATATATAAAAAAATATATCTTGAAATTGCTGCCAAAGGCAGCGATTTTGGTGGAACTAGTTTTTTTTAAAAAAATAATAGATTTTGGTAGAGATTATTTTTTTTTGAAATTTTTGTCAACTAGTCAAACATCTAAGTAAAAAAAAAATACTTTTTAAAATCGTTGCCTTGGCAGTGATTTTGGTGGAATTTTTTTTTCTTCAGGGCAGCGATTTTTATTTTTTATTTTTAACAGAGTAAACATCGTTAATATGTATCAGAGGGAAATCGCTCTGGCAGGAGAAATTTTGCCCTTTTGATTTTAAAAAAATATGATATGCCCTTTTGAAATTTTTGGCAATTTTTTTTGCCCTTTTGGCTCAGGTTTCTAATATAGCTTATTAAAGCTACAAATCTCATGAAGAGGTGTGAACATACCATGGCTAATGGCATCTTTGAGTTCTCATACTCAAATCTTTCATATTTTTCAAAGTATATGCTTAAAATGGCAGAGACTTATGGTGATAACGTGCTATGAAACTATATAATAATAAGAAAATAGGGAGAAGAGAGAAGACATATTATTCCTCTTGAAGGAATGATTTAGGATTTCACAGATCTGTTTTACAATGAAGGAAAATTCCTTTATTTATAGAGGAAAGTTGACTTGGTCTCCAAATAGGATTCCTAACTTTTCTCTAATGAAATCATATAATAGACATACTATAATACAAATATATTTATAACAGTCCGCATCTTTTCTTAATATACAAAAAATAGTTAATGGTAAAATTAGTAAAAGAAAAATCAGTAACACATTTTGTCAACTGCATCAGTCATTATATATATATATATGTGTGTATATATATACACGTGTGTGTGTATAGCTTATTGTCACAAGATTTGGGATCATCTTGCACATACATATATAACTATAAGATAACCATAATCTATGAATATTTATTAATGTACAATAGTTCTCTTTTTTTATATTAATGTTTCCTTCTATAGCCATCTTTTAATCTCTTAATTAGGTCTTATTCTTTTTAGTAAATATCGTTAAGAAACGCAAGAAATGCTACCATAAGATCACCTAACTGATAAGCCAAGTATAGATGTCAAATAAAAATTATAACTTAACTTCACATTTAAGCAATTCAATATTTCATATTGAAAACATAATATATTTAGTTCAAAATCATTTATTTGGATTATAATATAATCATTATATATAGGAAAAACACAAAATAAAATTATATATTAAATTATTGTTGTAAAAATATGTGTAAAAGGGATAATGAGGACAGTGTGAGGTACTTATGATTTGGTTAGCTCGAAAAATCAGAAGTTAATAATTATATAATAGTACTAAAATTATCATTAGCAAATTTAGACAAGAAAGGAATATAATGTAAGTCATACATAAATAAAATTTCATTTCAAAAGAAAATAAATACTCATCATCAATATTAAAAGGAAAGTATTAAATAAAGTTGTTTTCAAATGATAAGTAAATAAAAAGTCACGTAGTGATGAAGGAAAAAAATTAAATTTTATGGATTCTAAATTTTAGAATAGCAATACTTACTATATATAAGTGATACTATTTGATTCTGAATCTATAAATTTTATATATATGAAAAATTTATTAAGACAAATGTAGGAGTTGCTTTAAATTATTGACTTTGGTGAGCTATTATGATAAGATATTTAATTTATGATCTTTAAATTTAGTGATTTTATTATTAGATACAATTGAAAATAAAGTTACATTTTAAATAGCGAAAAGGGTTAAAAATGTCCTCAATGTATCTCAAATGGTTTAAAAATGTCCTCCTTTCATCTTTTGATTTAAAAATGCCCTTAACGTTTTCTTAAGATTTAAAATTGCCCTTTATTAACAATCCACTAACATGATAAATGGTGAGTCATTTAATTAGCCAAATGGCTTCATCTTATTGGTCCACCTAATTTTTAAAATTCAGCCCAACGACCCGACCCATCTATGCTATAGAAACTCAAATCCACCCAAAAACCGTTTTCATATTAATCTCCGAAGAGACGCCGACTCACAGATAAATCGGAATTTGACGTCATCGCCGGCGATGATGACGAACAACTCCAATTATTGCTATGCCCGGTGGAATTGACACCGGCATACGACTTTATGGATGAAGATATTATGTCGATTCAGACATTCATCCCTGAAGAGGTTGATAGTAAAGACAAGTCCAACATTGGAGTCACCGGAAGGACGATCATGGCTGCTGGGTCTAATTACATTCCAAAATTGAACGCAGAAAAGCCATTAGGTGAAGACGCAAGCTTTATTTGTGCAAACAAACAAGCGATCGGTGTTGCTGATGGTGTTGGTGGGTGGGCGAAAAAGGGTATCGATTTAGGTGTGTATTCAAGGGAATTGATGAAAAACGCTGAATTGGCAATTCAGAAGCAGAGTAGTAGTAGTAGTAGTAATATTACTACTATTAATTTGATGAAAGTTCTTAATGAAGCTTTTTCGAATACAAAGGTGAAGGGTTCTTCTACTGCTTGTATTCTGTCTTTTTCCGATGACACATTGCACGCTATTTACGTCGGAGATAGTGGGTTTGTAGTGATCAGAGAGGGGATAATTGTGTATAAATCAAAAGTTCAGCAATCAAGGTTCGATTGTCCTTTTCAATTGGGGAATGAGAGTACTTCTGATGATCCGAGTGTAGCTGAGAAAGTCAGTGTTCCAGTGATAGCAGGGGATGTGATCGTGATGGGAACAGATGAATTGTTTGATAATGTTCATGATTTCGAGTTAGAAGCAATTGTGAATTCGGGGGTGGATTCATGGGAATCAGATGTAGCATAAAAGAACGTTTCAATGCCAACAAGGAACAAATTCAAGATTTAGTGGCTACCTTATTATTTGTAGTTCGTCCTTCTTTTTCTTCTTGAAACTAATCGAGAAATGGAAAAAGAAGATAAATTGAAGGAGGTAGGAACTCAAGGAAGAAAGAAGAGAGTTAGGATAAATGGGAACAAAAGACCCAAAATTGATTGGGCATATCGGGTCAGAATTGAAATGGGTTTTCTAATTAAGTGGGTCATATATTTTGAAATGGGTAAAGAAAATTCATGTCATTGTGCTGTTAATAAAGGGCAATTTTAAACCTTAAAAAAATGTTAAGGGCATTTTTAAACCAAGAGGTGGAAGAAGAGTATTTTTGAACCATTTGAAATACGTTAAGAGCATTTTTAACCCTTTTTCCTTTTAAATATAAGATATAATATGATAAAATATGCTCATAGAAATCAAATTATAATACTAAATAATTGCTAATGTAAAAAACCAAAATAAGGAACAATAAAGCGAAAACAAAAAGAAACACCATGAAACAATAGAAAAACAAAACTTATTTAAATATAAATAGAAAGGATAATCGTCATTGAAGGAGATCCAAATTCAACATAAGATTGAAGTAACGACTTGTGACTTAGTCTTAAATGGTGTATAAATTAAGAATATACGAAAATATGTGGTGACTTTAATTCAATATTAATTATTATCAATATAAAAAATAATAACATGTGTCTTTTGATGGTATTTCTGTACCAAATACATTTGGAATATCTAAAGAACACATAAAATTCTATCAAATATAGGTAATAATTTTTTTATCGACTTTTTAAATGGATTAACAACGTAACACTATATATGTGAATCATTTTTAAGTAATTTAGTTTCATTGCATATGTTTGAAGCCGCAGGCCCGCAGTGAAGAACGATGAACAAAACTTTCAAGTCTTAGAATTAGAGTAAAACAAAAGTCAATTTAGATGTTGGCTAATAATATATAAATTGGTACTTCTTTTCTGACAAATACATTGTACAAGAACCAAGTGATACATTGTCAAGATCTTGGTATGTTAATTTTTAAGTTAACTAAATAAATTGTATCGAAAGATCATAATTATTTTATCATAAATTATAACTTAAATCAATAAATAAAAAATAATAATTAGTTTTGTTACTATTTTCCTTTTCCCTTTTAATAATTAAGTGTATCTTATTATGATTGCAAAAATTGGAGATATACTAACGTTTCTAAAATTATAGTACTAATATTGCTTAATGTTTTAATGTGTGTATACGTAACACTGAGAAGGATAAATCTTTGAAATTGTTGTGAAATTTGTAGGTCATTTATTGTTGTTGTCATATTCTTTGGATTGTTTTTTATCCAGTGATGCGGTTTATCTAGGTAAATAAATATTACACACTATGCATCAATTAATTTTTTATGTTAAACTATCAGTAACATTCCTCTATATTATCTCGATTGACAAGTTTTCAAAAACCTACCAATTAAAACGATTTACTAAATCATAGTCCTTCCTTTGTATTCAAAATTTAGCAAATAATGTAGTAAGTAATCAAGTTGTTTGTAATGCTTTAGAGCACCAATCTTGTATATATGTATATGAATAAATAATATCTTTTTCAACCAAAAAAAAAAAGGAAAAGAAAAGCATGACTACCCTTGGTCGCTCGCAACATTTCCTTCGCAATATGAAAAAATATGTGGAGCTTTTCAAAATATATAAAATTTGCATTCAATAGTTAGATAAATTTTATTCAAATATTGAGTTCATTGATTGCAAAAGGAAAAGTAGCTTATAGTACAATATAATATAAATATATAATTAGTGTTGTAATAATATGCCAAGTAAAGTAGCTTATAATACAATAGGGAAAAGGCATAAATTTATCCTTCAATTTATTTCGAAAAGTCAGTTACACGCTTAAATTATCATGACGACATATTACACACCTTAACTATTCCAAAATGAATTTTTTTACCCCCTAAAACTGATGTGTCAAAAAAGAAAAAAAAACGCGTTTGAAAGTAAATAAAGTAAAATAAATAAATTAAAATCTTCATTTTACTATCATCCTACCCCCACCCTCCACCCCCCCACCTCCACCCAATGCCTCTTCTTCTTCTTCTTCTTCACAGGCAACTATCTTCTTCTTTATTTTTTTTCATCATTTTTTCATACCTAATTTCCATCCACCCCACTATACCTCCACCAATATCCTCTCCCCCACCCCCCATCATATCATATTTTAATGCTTATTCGATTTCACCATTTTCAGTCTATTTGATTTTTCTCTTCGGCTTTGTTGGTGGTTGATAAAATTGATGATTAAGTTTAAAAAATAAAATATAATGATGGATTTGTTGGCGTGGGGTGACAAAGAAGCGGGAATTGAAGGTGGTGGAGAAGAAAAAATTGATATTGACAATGGTGTTTGGTGGTGGGTTTGTACCTTTTGATGGTGATGATGTAATTTTGGCGATGAGTTTGTTTATGGGTGTCAAATTTTGTTGTGGATCTTTCTAATTTTTGTGGAGATAATGGTGATAGTATGATTTCGATGGTGAACTTGATCGTAGGTGGTGAAATTTATGGTGACTATTTTGATTTTCATGGTGAAATATATAGATTTGATAGTAATATGGCGGCAATGATAGTGGTTTCATGGTGGTGTTCATTGAAGAAGAAACAATTGAATGATATGGAGAATTTTAGTCAAAATTTGACATGTCATCTGATATGACAGTGACATGACATTGATGTGGCGCAAGTGTGATACACCTCCCTTTGTGAGAGTAGTGCTACACGTCTTAGGGGGTAATTTTTTAAAACTATTTAGTAGCAGATGTGTGTAATAGGTCACTATATTAGTTTAAGCATGTAACTGATATTTTGAGACAAGTTCGGGGGTAAATTTATGCCTTTTCCCAATACAATATAATATAGTTCATGTTGCGATAAACTCCAACAAAGAGCAGTAAAAATAACAATACTGGTAAGATATGAATTTTGTGAAATTACTTTTATTTAATATTTTTTTGTGCATCGCATGGATAAATATCTAAACTCTTTTATATATATAAAATAAAAAGTTGGGGTAAAAGGACTTTGTTTTTCACCAGTGTTATAACGGAAAAACATTTTAATAAGCCATTTATACGGAATAAAGTTCGTGCAACGCACCGGTAGTATATATTATCATTTTCCTTCACCGAACACATCCATAGCGTAGCTCAAAATCAGTATGAGCAGCTCATTTGTAACAGTTCTCTTGGCTGAAAGGTGGAAAAATATATAGATAATGATAGTTGTGGGATAAAAACTCACAATTATTTTATGGCATTATTTATATTAAAATTGTGGAATAAGATAATATGTTTACTTATCATGAAATTTGTTTTGTAAAATAGGAAAATATTTTAAGGTATTTAGGTGAGTCCATAATTAGTAAAGTATGTTTGAATTAAGAGCCTTGAGAGTTGTCACATAAACAAAACAAGAGTGAAGAAATTCATTTTTTGATGGTAAATGAAAACATGGCTAGTGAAGATGATATTTGAATGAGATTTTTCAGTTTTCACACCTGGGGTTTGATAGTAATAAAAATTCTAGTTTGGAATACAAAAACAATAATATTACTAGTATTAGTAACTGAACAAGTATCCCTCCCGCCAAAAGAAACTGCATAACAGTCCCAACCGCTTATATAATAAGAAGATGAGATTCTATCAATCTCAAATTCAACTCTCTAACAATGGCTTTCTTCAATACCATCACTTTTACATTCTTCTTCTTTCTACTTTCTTGCCCTTCTTCTACTCAAACGCCATCTCCACCACCACCTTCCTCTGCCCATGCTGCTGCAGTCGCACTCCGCAACCGTGGCTACTCCCTCTTTGCTTCCACCATCGACTCCACAAACAATAATTTCTCCGGCACTATTTTCGCCTCGCCGGACTTCATTTTCTCTGCCAACATTCGCCAATCTCCACCACGCCCTTCCTCTATTCTCCTTCGTTACCACACTCTCAAAACCCCTCTCACTTGGGTCAAACTTTTCTCCAATGACGTCAATGGCGTTCAAACTCTCTACAATAACAACTGTCTCTTCTTCTTCAAGAGCTCTACTGGACAACTATCCATTTCTTCCACACACAATTCAATTGGCTTTGTTAAAATCAGGCAACCTGACATTTACGTCGACAATCATCTCACCGTTCATGGAATCATGGTGTATTGGACCCCACCTCAGCAAGGAAATGCTCTGTTCAAACATCTGTTATCGTTCAGTCTGAACGCCACCGTCGATCTCTTCTTGATCACGCAATCAGAGCATTAAGGAGAACACGATTCACTGTTGCCGCTACTGCGTTAACCATCAAATGACCGGAGCTGTTAACTTTGGCTTCCGTTTCCGTTTTTGCCCCTTCTGATATGGCTTTGTTTTCACAACCTCAAGGATTCCATTACGATTACCGTCACCATGTTGTTCCCCAACGGTACCGTTTTGGGGATCTTGCTACAAATACCCTTATGGTTTTCCAGACTCTTGCTCCGAACAAGACGCTGGTCGTAAATTTCATTGACGGCGTTCTAACTGTTAACGGCGTTATTGTTAACAGTACGGAAGTTTATAGAAATCGGTGGATTGTTGTGTTATCTGTGTCAATGTCGTTAGATGACGCCGGTTATTTTCTTGATTCCGGCAGCTTTGTGCCTTCTCCATCTCCGGCGACAATGGATATCCGTTTTCCGGATGAAAGAATTAACGGCAGTGTTAAGTCTCCGTCTCCAGCTACAATGGAGATCCGCTATCCGGATGAGATAATTAACCCCAGTGTTGAGTCTCCTTCGCGGGAGACAATGGGGTTCGGTTATCCCGATAAGATAAATAACGCCGGTGTTTTGGCCTCTATGGACATGTATTATCCTGAGGAGAGAATTGGTGCTTCTGTCGGTATATCTCAATCTCCATTGGGGGCAACAATGGATGAGAGAAATAAGGATTTTAGCACCAGCGTTGAGTCTCCGTCGCCGACGATAATGAAGGATTCATGGTGCGTGTTTGGAATGGAAGGTGGCGATCTACTTTGTCAGGCGAGTAGTCCCAGCCCCAGGAAGGAGGATGTGATTGAGGAAGGCGTGGCTGAATATGCACCGTCAGATGTAAAGGATGAATCTGTGCCGTTGATCTCAGAAGAAGATATTAGGATGGGTCATAATCATGAAGATCATTTAAATATTGCTAATGATCTCTTCTTTTACTTGTAGAATCCGATTAATTCTTTTTTTTTTCTGGCATATTAGAGAATATCTCTCTATTTTTGAACGTGGAAATTTGTACAATTGATGATTACACTAATTGATTCATTTGTTGAACATCATAATTCATATTTTCTTATTTGCTTCCTTTTCTTTTTGAAAAAATAAATAAACTTAAACAAGCATCAAAAGTGATGTGGAGATTTTTCTTTTTCGCTTGACCTAGTGTAGTTTAGTACATATAATATATGGGTAAATGCTATATTACAGAAACAACGAGTCGAGTTGAGTCGAGTCAGTTTATCCTTTATGGCGTCGACAAGGGTTAAAATGGAAATGAGCACATTCTCGGGAACAAAAGAGATCAATCTATACAGCATACCAAGTTGTAATGACAACAAGAGTATCATATCACCAGGAATGACTAGCACTTCTTCTAAGCTTTATGCGGAAGGGCCTGCATGCTTCAATGCTCAGATCAACTGCAGCTGCAAGAGCCATGAAAATCCCAACATCCTCCACATAAGTCACATGTGGCATCGCAAGCTGCACAAGCGGCTTGCTGCATTTCCCTTCCCCTTTCACCCGACAGCTCATCACAAACCCCCTTGCTGCAGGACTTACTGCCGCAAAGTCTCCACTCCCTCTTGGACTATGCATTGGACTCGATGCTGCTCTAACCTGTTTGTCCGTGTCTATGTAGAACTCCCCACCCTTTTCAGCGCTGCTCAAGATCTCAGGCATATGAAGATCCCCCAATTCCTGACCCTTTGTTAGTAGATGAAACCGACAACAAATGGAGTCTCTGATCCCACGTTCACGCCATGCTTCAAGCTTTCCCCATGGATGCCAGCTTTCAGGCCTGCAAACATCAGAACAAACAATCAACCAAGCTCCTGGGTTGGATCTGGCAACCCAATCACAACCTGTTGACAGCACAAAAAGAGTTGTTATGAAGGTCGCTGCAACAACCGAGCTAGAGAGATCATGTATCTTCACATTCCATCCTTTCCTCTCTCTTTTTCCAATGTCTAGTTCAGAGCCATCAAAAGAGCTAGACCAAAAATTACTCAATGGGTCTCATGGAGATACCCTGCAAGTTCAAGGTAGTAAAATATAGGACCACAATTAATCATCTTTCTCAAGAGGAAAAATAGAGATGCGGGAGAGTAAAAATGAAGCAACTTAAAAACTATAGAAAGAAATGCTCGTCTCAATGTATATTAAAGCAAAAAATGTACCGGTCTTGGCTAAATTTGCAACTAAAAATAGGCTGCTTGATGGTTCCTTGAAGCTGAATTATTTGTGGACTTAGTTTGGTCTTATCTTCAAACTGGAAAATATATCTTGGATCTGGATCTAGCTTCACTCTCAAATGAAGCTCTGCTCCAGCTATTCCATTCACCCACTTGTTCTTGCCAATGCGTATCCAGCCATTGAACAGAATGACTGGCCTTCCATTACCCCACTCAGGACCTACTTCCAGCTTAAACGTCCCAATATGCTGCCTTTTAATACCAATACCGCAGTGAGTTTCATTGTGTCCTGTGAAAACAACTATCTCTAGACATGCATGATGCTTTAATAAATAGCAAGGTGTCAGTAATGCTTTCAAATCAGATTCTTGAAGATAAAAACTGGAGGCGATATTGTTAGCATTTTGAGTACTTTCAGGAGAAGATACCAATGGAATCATTGCTGTTTGCACAAGGAAACCTCGAAGACGGATCTCGCACACACAAGGAAAACATAATGCACTTCTCCCTGATTTTGCACCATTTAAAGTTATTCCAGGCACTCTCAACCCCAGTGACCCTATTGAGAGCCTAATGAAGGCCTGAAGATTCATTCTGGTCAAATGACCACCATCTGTTATATAACCTTTTATACCACAGTTCATATAATCCTGTCACGTTAACAACAGTAATCAGGGTGGGTGTATTCTGAACAGGCATCAAATGATAAATTTCATTGACCTGGCCAATTAGCTCATTTTATATTGTTTTCCTACAACTTTACTCAGGAATGCTAGCCATTCATGTTTATATTGCTTGAAAAATTAAGAAAAAGGTGTATAGAAATCTTTCCGTAAGACCTACCACAACCAACAAGACATACTTAAGACTAAGAATTTCTATAAGCTTGAGGTAATCTAAAATTGCACGACTATACAATATAAATATATTGAAATAAAATTAACATGCTTCATATTGGCACATATGTTTTGAAGTTTCAAGTTGGTCATTTTAAATTATTGGAAAGTCAGTCGAGTTGGTCAGATCATAGATAAGAAGACAAGAAGGGATAAGTTGCGTTTTCTTACATTATCTATACAAATAACACAACAAATTATTCTCGCAACCAGGCAAAACTGATGATAATTTGAACCAGGAAGTTTCTAGATTATTGCATATGCAGCTATGCTGCAGTTTTTTGACATGAATATTCAGTATATTCTGCAATCAGTTATAACTGACTTTCAGCTTTATTGGGTGCAATCTTCCATGAGCAAATGAAAAGATGAACATGTAAATGAGCAATCCCAACTTTCCATTTATTAACTGCTATGGTTCCTATATCAGTTACTCCTTTTTGGTTCATTTGCAATTTTAATTAGCACTACATATATAGTACAAGTAAAATAAGGTACTTCTCCTGGTAGATAGTTATCATAACTGATAAAATTCAAGAAGAAATTGACAGTGAACACCCTTCAAAACTAGACAAATAAAATATTAATTAATATATCCTGAAAACAAAAGAGTGTGTTTTTACAAAAACATTTAACATTAAATTTCAACCATAAGAGGATGAAGTTAAATAGCTAACTAAATTTCAACCACAAGAGTATATTTTTACAAAAAAATGTTCATAACCAGATGGAGAATGGACTAGCAAAATATGTGCACGACGAATAATCTAGTAAATACTGTAACCAGGAAGTGAAATCACATCGAAAGAAGAAATATCGTAGTCATGTAATCCAGAAAGACTCTGCATGTATAACCCCTTCCTATTGATGGACTTCACATTTCTCCAGTAAAATGTGGTTACACCTCTATATAATACAACAGCCATAGCCCGACATGCAAATCTATCCTTTTCTGTTTTTTTTTCTTTTGAAATCCATGCAAATCTCTCCTTTGATTATTGACAAATACACAGAAAGATACTTGTCTATCAGACCTTCCAAGTAGAGCAGCAAAAGGAATGGAAGAACGGATACTCATCAAAAAGTTATAAACTTCATTAGCAGTAATGTAGCCTGCTCACTCAATTCCATACATTCCTTCAACCAGAATCCTTGAGGACAGTGCAAACCCAAAGGTTCTAGTAAAGGGATTCAAAAAAAAATATATGTACAAGGATAATACTCTAGGTATTTGAACCTATATCTTAAAGCAATTTTCAAACCCCCTCTTTCAGCACTAAACTAGAAGTTTCTCTTATGTCAACGGGAAACCTATATATTACCCTATTTGTGCAGTATAATCTCTTTCCCAATAGCAGGATAGAGGTGAGCAGCCAAGAATGTAAAGGTAAAAGGAAAACCTTATAATCAAGAAAGACTACTACCCACATGAAAACTAACTAACATTACGCAAACTACTGGACACTTCTTGAAGCTATCAATTACGAGCTGTTAAAGTAAACTCCCAAGTTTCGTAATCCATGCAGTACCCTGTCTTTACTTTCCTCATTATTTCATCTTCTTCACCAAAAATAAGGTAGAACCTTGTGTTAATCTGAGATATGTTGCATTAGTTTGCGTGTTAAAAGGGTTAAATAAATCTTATGTTGAGCTATAATTCATATGCTCTCAAAACCTCTGTATGTACTTCATCATAGTAATAATTAAATAATGGTACTTAAGCTATCCACTAAGTTTATATCACTATCCAGTTTACCCTAAAATCTCCATTTTGGACTAAAGGATCCAAGTTTGTGTCCTTATCAGAAATCCACCATTCTTTTCTCACCTATACATACAGAACCATATTTAGTATATCATTTAGTCTCAATTGAGATACAATACATACTAGCAAGGGTGGTCCACGGGTTCATCCGAACCAATTTTTATGTATATAGTAGATGTTGAATCCTTCGACTTATTCTTGTGTTTAGTTCTTCATATTTTGAACCCTAATTGAAAGTCATGGCCCCGCCAGCACAAGGATGTTCAGAATCAAGAGAAGTAAGTTTAGCAGTCAAAATTTCCCAAAACTAACGACAACATTTCCTATTGAATTGACACAAAAAAAACCCATTAATTTCTGATATTCTGTCAGTTTCAGTTTTTAGCCATTAATTGTGTTCAAACAACAAGTATACATTGAGGAAGAAGCAAAAACTAAATATGATGAAAGAAGCAAAAACCAAAAAAAAAACAAAAAAACCAGATATATGAAGCGATGAAATTCATTAAAAATACCTCCTCCCTTATAACTTTCTGAATAGCAGATAAATTTCAATTCCGAAAAGTTCAAAGTTTCTTCCTGTCCGATCCAATTATCAAAAAATAATATGATGCATGGATGAGGAGAACGACATATATTATATGGCAAGTGTAGAAACACTCATGGTGACATTGTTTACAACGAAATAGGCGGAGAAAGTATAGGAACATTATTCATTTAGTGCTTAAAATAACAAACACCAAACCTTTCTGCCTGCTTATATCACTAATAATAATTTCACTCTCTTATGTTTACTAATTTCTTACGAAAAGTCACGTAATAATCATATATATATATATATATATATATATATATATATATATA
>JAJOOS010023989.1:0-13762 GCA_029582725.1 Solanum chiquidenum
CGCAGATTTCGTCGGGAAACAAGTTCGCGACGCGGAGGTGTTCCCGCAAGTTTCTAGAAATTAAAATCCGAGACAGTAGAGTCCGCTGTGTCTCCGCGTCGCGGAGACACTTTTTGGCCCTTGGTGGAGCAGGTCCGCGACGCGGAGCCGCTCCCTCCAAGCACAATTTGCAAGCTGCCTTGGCAGCTTGCTTGGCCAAGGGTTGGGGTCCTCCCGGGGACCCTTAGGGTGGTACCGGGGTGTTGTAATCGAACGTTTTGACCCTAAAGACATTTATTAGGACACTAGGGTCACATCCACTGATTTTAGACTCCAAACAACACATAAAAACATGAACAACATACTAGAACGCACCAACACTTAAAAGACTAGTTTCCGAACGTCTTGGTCGTCCCTTGACGTTTGACTTCCAAACTCTTTAAAACTGACTTAAAAGGCTATTCCTCATTATTTTAACAAGTTATTAATGCATAAAACCCATGTGAGTCTCTACTTTATCCTATTTCATTTTGAGGGGTGTTACAATTTGAACACTTTGGTTGAGCTTGAACTTGCATTTGAAGCAAGTATTGTGAGCATGAGATTCTTTGATATTGGTGAGTCACAACTTGAATCTTTGAGTGCACATTTGATCTTTGCATAAGTAACTTGAATCTTGTTGTGTGCATTCATGAGTTAGTATTGTAGCACTATTCAACACCTCCTTTATGAATGGCTGAGCTTGAGTTTGCTTGAGGACAAGCAGAAGTTTAAGTTGGGGGTATTGATGAGTCCACAAATTGGACGCATTTAGGGCTATATTTTAATAGAAATTATGTCCTCAAATGCTTATTTTATCTAAATATCTGATCAAAACCCTTAAGTTTAAGGTAATTGAAGTTTGGAGGAAAGCATGGACACTACATCACAAAAAAGAACGAAAAGGCTGAAAAGAAATAAGAAATGAGGGCCTGAGAATCGCTGAGTCCATTTGGCGAGTCGCCGAAGGATCTTACTTCGCCTTTTGTTCCAGTGTGCTGAGCCCTAAAGGAAAGGGTCAAGTAGGCGGAAAAAGGAGCAGTCGGCGCATCGCCGAAAAGTTCTGCCAAGCAGTACCATATATATCGCCCAATGACCCAGAGCACGACAATGCTGAAGGCTGGTGCAAAACAGTGATGAACTACACCGAAAGGTGAATCATCAAGTTGATTGACAATTCCGACTAACGACGCCGAATGATCCGTTGCAGTACAAATCTGTGAAAACTATAAATACTAGTTAGAGTTGTAGTTTTATGGGTTGAACAATTATTATAATTTCATATAAAGTAGTACTTTTGATATTTTTGCTCTAAGTTTGAGAGGGTTATGGAGAACTTAAAGATTCAAAGGGTTTCATCTCCAAGAATTTGGGCTTGGGTCTTTTGGATTCTTTACTCTTGACTTGTTTTGAGACTTAAATCTTCATACCCAGTTGAATGCAAGATCATTTTGGTATAAATTTCTATCTCTTTAACATGTCTAGCTAAAACCCCAATTCTTGGGGTGTGATTTTGTGAATATGGGTTAGATTATCTGTTGGGTCTTGCTTGTTAGTGGTTTATTTGTTGTTTTGATGTGATTTCGTTTAGTAGTTGTGGTGGAACTTAATGAAATTGCAGTTTCAAATACAATTTCACCTTTGTGTTTTAGGCTTGCTCGAGAGAGAGGTCGTAAAACTATAACTACTAAATTGATGGCCAGTGTGAGTGGGTCGACATGACGTTTAGCTCGATAGAGTGAACCCTAGTTCCATATCCACACACTCAGCTCAAGAGAGTGAGTGGGTTAGGGCGTAGGTTGTTTTTCCTGCGTCAAGTGGGTGTCCGAGAGGAACCCTCTTGAAACGGGATAAGTTGCTCGAGAGAGAGCTTATCCCCTTTAAATTCTAGCCTAGTCACAAATACTCAATGAATTTACTATCAAAAGCATGTACCCAACGATTTAGTCTATCCCGTATTCCTATCACATCCCTCGAATCTCGTCTCCATATTAGTATCTTTCTTTATTTTTGTTGTTTTTGCTAATTTTTGCTTACTTGTTAAAAAAAAAACCATTGTTAATTGACACTTTTGTGTCAACCCTTTTATTTAATATGTTTATATTCGACAATGTTTTTAGCTATGACTAATTAGAACTTAATTTTATTTTTCTATTAATTTTCAAGCCCACTCCCTTAGTCAGTTTGTACGATCATAGACACTTGCATTTAAAGTTGTTTCTTGATTACGCAACATTAGTAGGTCTATCCACGCCCTGTGGAACCAAGTCGTAGGTCAAGATCCCAAGATGTAGAGTTGTAGAAACCACCCACAGACCTGCAGGACGGGGGATGACCCCACTCACGGTCCGTGGGTTGGGGGGCGTGAGTCACACCTATAATCTGCTTATTTTCGGCCAAATGAGGGGCAACTTGGTAAATTCCTAGGGTGGTTAGTTAAGTTAGGGGTCGTTTTATATTGATTTATTAGACTTATTTAAGACCTTTTAAACTATTAAATACCCCTTTACACTTCATAATTCCAAAACCCAAATAGTAACCAACTTTCCTCTCCAAATAATTCTCTCTCTAAAAACCTCCATTGGAGAAGAAGAGGTCAAGGTCTAGGGCTCAAGGAATCAACTTTTCCACTCAATTTCGTGAGGAATCTTCAATTAAGGTATGATAGTTTTGATTCATGGTTAACTTTCCGTCAATGAAGTCCTCAAGCCTTCAATTTCAAAGTTTGAAATTATCCAAAACTAAGGGTTTTCATTCTAGATCATGGATTCTTTCTCAAAACTTTTTCAATGGTTTAATTATCATATATTGAGATTGAATTTCTGTTTTACGGTGGTTTTAAGATAAAATTCCCCCATGAATTTATGATTCCCCCATAACCCTAATTTATGACTTTGATGTGGGTGAATTGTAGTAAGATGAATGTTATGCAATTGTTCTTGTAATGGTTTATTTACTTGAATTATGTCATTATTCATGCCTAAATTGTAGTATTTTAGGTTTTTTGGTGAATTATGATATATGGCCTTGATGGGCAAGTTATGAAGATTGATGTATAATCATGATGCTTATGTATATTCTTTGTGCTTTCAATGAAAGTAATGTTATCATGTCTACAATGCAATTGTGATATTATTGAAATGTTATTCTCAATTCTACACTTGTGAATGATGATGATATAATGTGAAAGGTTTCTTTAATGTAATGTTACATCATGAATTGGTAGGCATAGGGCATCCTCTTCTTGTGTAATTGAGAGTGATCTTGATCAATGTACCTTGAATTGGTAGGCTTAGAGCATCCTCTTCTTATGTAACTAATGTATCATGAATTAATGAACATTGAATCAGTATATGTAATGGTGGTAGCCCTTTCATAAATGATTAATGAAGTATTCTAGGCTTTGTCTTGAATCGGTAGACCTAATGGTGGTAGCCCTTGCTTGATGAGTCTATAAACTATTCTAATGATGTGTCTAGAATCGGTAGGCTAATAGAACTCTTCCATTCATGATAATGATGAACCTTGGATCAGTAGGCTTATGGCACCCTTCCATGAATAGCGACATTTATGAACCTTGAATCGGTAGGCTTATGGCACCCTTTCATGAGGATTCAATGAGCTATCCTAATAATGTACCTTGAATTGGTAGGCTTATGGCACCCTTTCATGTGTGTAATAATGTACCTTGAATCGGTAGGCTTATGGCACTCTTTCATGTGTAATAATATTAAAGATAATGAACTACTCTATGGTAATTTGAAGCTTAGCACCGAGTCGGTAAGGTGGAAGCTCTCCCCATGTTAGGCTGGGTTTCAATGAACACCTTTCTTATCCCATGACTATGTGCCCACATAGGTTATTAGCTAGTGGATCCACCTAAGCTAAATTGTTACCGGTCCTACCTTAGGCAAGTAGACCAATGCTTTATGGTGTGGGATAGACACCAGATTCCATGGTTTGCTCACATGGTCTATGTTGGTTAATGCTTATTCCCATTATGTGAGTTATGTGCTTACTCAAGAAAATGTATGAAGTGTGGGTGGTAGTATGGGATGTCATTCATGCATTGCACAAGTAGGCTTTGAGAGGGATATAGTGTGTTCCTATAATGTCATAATGTCTAATGAAATGAATGTGCATAATGATGCTAATGAGAATGTTGACTTAAAGGATTAATGTAATGATGAATGATTAACTTGAAAATATTATTATGAATTGCTTTCCTTGTCATGCCTGACTAAGTGAGAATGTTCCTTATCCATGATTATTGACTAAAGATAAGAATGAAGAAAGGTAAGAATGTTATGGTGGCCTCAAAGTGGTACTTAGTATGAATGGTATTATGGGATACCATTCATAGATTTCACAAGTATAACCTAGGGTTACTTTCATGATGGTTCTATTATGTTCTAATGAGTTACATGATGAATATGCTTTTGGCTTATGTGTTTTTGCTAAAGATGCATGATTATTCTCAAACTTGTTAAATGCATGGTTTTCAGCAAAAATGTCCTTTTTAAGCACGATATTTGCATGACTATCATACTTAGTACATATTTGTGCTAACCCATATTTCTTCTACATTTTTACAAAGTGTATGTTTCGGATCTTAAGGTGACTTCTAGTGTTCAAAGTTTGGATTGATTCTCTCCAAAGATAGTTGGTGAGTCCTCATGGTTCGAGGACGAGAGTTGTCATTTCTAGTTTCTTTTATGTCATTTTATGTTTTGGACTATGTTGAAGGGTTGTGACCCTATCTTTAATTCAAGTTGTATTAGATGGCCATGTGAGACAAGTTAGACTTCCGTTGTTTATTTTTAAGTAAAAACTTCGATTGTATGGATAAATGTTTTAAATTCCATACTATTTTCTTATGTCTTATGTTATGAATGCTATGAGGCTTTTCGGAGTCTTGTACGATGTGTTACATCTGGGGTGTAGGCTCGGGTCGTAACAATAACAAATAAACGCTACAAGATAAACATACATATACAGAACAAATATACACATTTATTATCATTTCAGGAGCAATGAACAAATTCCACATCCCCAATAACAAGTAGATATAACAATCAATGGTCCTCTCATGGAACCCACACCTAAATTGTTAGTGTGTGTGAATGTGACACCCGATCCAATGCATGTTAGTGTGTCGGAGCGTGACACCTGATCCATTGCATGTATATATGTCGGTACGTGACACCCGATCAAATATATACTAGTATATCTGAATGTGACATACATGTCGGTACGTGACACCCGATCCATTCAACACAACCACAATCACACTTATAATGTATATACTCATAATCAAACAATCAATTGTTGAATCATGACACACATTTGTTCATTCTTACTCAATTCATTAGGTTTGATCAACAAGGCCTCATTCACATACTTGCATGCATTACAATGAAGTAATTACTAACACACGTCACATAAGACATGATATCAAACCATCACCTACCCTAGTTCACATGATTAGGCTTCCTCCGATGGTGTAATTATGATGGAACAACTAGAATTACATGTACGACTACCCCTTTTGGGTGCACGAAAGCCTACATATGCATTCTACCATCAATCACCAGTGTGCAACACATTGAATCATGGATTTACTAGTACTCAATAATAAACCTAGCCTACCTGGGCGCCAAATAACTTCACGGGATTATAGCTCCACTTCTTGTTTTCGAACGATGAGACGGTGGATTTGACCAAAAATCCACAAGATATCGACATGCTTATTCTAAAAATCTCTTCCTCTTTCATTCTCAAGACTAGAGTAGCCTTTTGAGGGTTTTGGGGGTGATTCTCGAATCTTTTTGAAGTTTTGAGAAAAAGGAGAAAATAAGGTTTTGCGTTATTTAAGTTCTGTTCTGTCATTCCCACTCTAGCACGCCCTATCCCGCTGGGGCACCGCCGCCCTAGAGGCATCCCTCCCGCTCTGGCGGGATAGTGGCCCTAATTTTTCCTAACATTTTTCCTTTCCTAAATAATGACGGTTTGGGTCGTTACTGTTTTTGATTAAATTTCATATTTGAATCTCCTTAAGCATGGGTAATAAATTTTTCAACAAGTATTTCATATTAGAGTTGGGGCTTCAAACTTGAGTATTGGATGTGTTTCTCATGAATTTGTATTTTTTATAGTAAATTAGAGTTTTGAGCATTATTTCAACTCATATTTCATTATGTTTTCCTTTGTGAATTCCAAAACCTCTGGGTATTATGATTTTCTATAAAAAAAATCTAGATTTACCCTTATCCCTCAAGATTGACTTTTTAGAATTTTTGGGCCTGGTTTACAAAAATCAGCATTTTGGATTTAATTTTTCATGTTTTCTTATGGGTATTCCAAATTAGATTAGTTAGCGTAGATTGTGTCGCTCGACGTGAAGGGAGAACTAAAGTAATAAGTTGATTTCTATCTCTTTTAAGGCAATTAGACCTCTTTTACCTTTCGATAAGTGTATTTAACTGTGTATACCTTAATGTGTGGTTAGGACTAACAAATGTTTTTGAAGGTTTTGGTAATTCTAGGTCATTGTTAGATGTTTATTGAATTCTAGTGCTGATATTGTGGGGTAAAAACAAATTCGTTGATATAATAATGTGTTATGTGCCATGAATGGTTATATTGACTCAATTATGACGATGTGCTATGATTGTGTGTGTGTATTGAGTATTGATAGATAATTTATAATCGTATCACTATTCATGTGAACATGATCATTTACATTTGTCCTGAAAAACTATGATGAGATTTGGATTAATATTTATGTCGAAAGCAAATTGTTACGGTGAATGAGTTATGCCGAAGTGAAATGGTTCTGGTGAATGAGATATGTTGAAGGGAAATGGTTTCGGTGGATGCATGAAGTCCTCCATGTGTCCCGACCTAATATTAAGTGGGTGTGTATCATTAGGATAGACATGAATCACTCTATATGACATTGCACTACATTGTATTGCACTTCATCCTTGTTCCTTTTTATCTTCATGATCGGATTGTCATGATCTTGTCGCTACTTGAAGAATGACCATGCGGATATTATTTAAGTATTGATGTGTAAGTTGTGATGTTTTATAAGTTCTATGTTTTCTATGAATTGTGAATTGTTAGGTTGTATGTATATGCAGGTTATAGTATTTGGAGGTTCGAACGGTCTGTTATTGTCATGACCCAAGGTATACCCTAGACGTGATATGACATATAAGACCCCAAAAGGCCCTACACAAGCCACTTAGCATACATCATACAAGAAAACAAAATTAAAGAGTTCAGAAAATGGTTTATATCATAAATGTTTGACAAAAGAAAGTGGAAGTCTAACATAGTCTCAAAGTCATCTAGTATATCAAGAGTGATTGGGAGGTAACCCATACATTACATACAATATAGAAAAGTAAATACAATAAGTAATAAAGGGTTGGTCCTCAAAACGTTAAGAACTCACCAATCTTCAAAGCTACTAAGGTCATCACTAGCCACAGGGATGCGGAATAGGAGCGCTGGAGCCTACATAAGTGAATTAGTGTAGGCAAGAGTATGCTTTAGTTCAAAGAATGTACAAAGTATTATAGCAATGCTTAAGAGTTATCAAATCATGCAAAAAGAACTTTTCATGACATGCATATACCAAGTAAAACATTAAAAAAAGGGATAAAGGAAATCGTGAATATGGTCAATGCAAGTAAAATCATCTTTAAGAAACATGTGAGATACTTCTAGAAGTAACCTTACTTCATTATTATGGGAAGTAGTCATTAAGCGACATATAGACCATGTGAGCTATAACATGGAATCTACTGCCTATCCGACACCGAAAATAAAAGTCCTCACTTGCCAAGGTAAGAACCATAAACTTCTAGCTTAAATGGGTCCACTTGATAATCTCTATATAAGACAACCTATGGTGGCACATAATTTCTGGGACATGGGTATTGTCTCTTGTCCACTCGGTGCTAAGCATAAATCCCACGGAAAAGTCACTGGTCTTTACTTGTCTTATACATAAGAAACATGGGTAATCGTCGCTTGCCTTATTTGAGAAAGCCTTTCCATCCTTAGAACCCTTATGTGAGAAATGCTTTCACAACAACAAGAACAACAACAACATTGATGCTTTACTCTAAAAACAACTTATATCATTTTTTATCAATTTATTAAAGAACGTGCATATCTTCATAAATTCATCTTTCATAGTTCTTAGCTCACCTTTAATCATTATATTATAGAGAGCATGGGATCATGAGAATTCAACTTAAAAGAATGAAATTACTTTAATTCATGCATGATAAAATGTAAAACAATCAATTGGATCAACATTGAAAGGAACCCATGACAATTGATTAAAAAGCCTAATTTAATTAAGCAATCTAACTTTACAAAATTAGGGATTTTAGGAACACCTTGGAGAAAAGAGCTCCATAGGTGAAGACTATCATTTCTTGATGACAAATGCGTGCAATTAATTGTGGATTAGGAGACTTGATCTTGAAACCCTAGACTTCTTCTTTTTCCTTTGAGAGAGAAATATTTGAGAGGATGAACTTGATCAACTTTTGTAAATTTAGGACAATGAATTGTATTGGATAATTTGGAGATTAAAAATCATTATATATGGATTTGGGTAGAAACATAAATGGCAAAGTATAGGGTTATAATGATTAGGTAAAAGTACAAAAAGCCCCTTTAAATAACTTTCGAACCTTTACCGACTGGTGTGACCTACTGTCCCTAGGCCCTACCACGGACTGTCCGACTCGATCGTTTATGAGTTGAGAGACCATAATTTTTTTACCCCCAACGATGGGACCCCATGTATGGTCTGTGGATCCACTTACGGACCCTACACCTCGATCGTGCGTCCTAACTGTTGATCCTAAAATTTCACTAATTCTAGGACTCACCTACGAGACCTACCTACGACTCGCATATTGAACGTCGGGTGGTCCTGGTGAATCGTAAGGGAGTACTGGGACTTGACATTTTTAACTCATCTGAATTTGCCTCCTACAGTCACCTTTACGATCTATGGTTTGACATATGGACTTTCGGTGGTTCCGTCAGAACTGGCATCACATCTTTGAAACCTTCAATTTTTCCTTCTTTTCGAATTCCATGTGTTACAATATCCCCCCTTGGAACATTCATCCTCAAATGGAACTCAAGACATCATAAGGAGGGTAGAAACTAGACCTAACATCCCCACATGAATGAAATCACATAAATGACAATATCTGAGGAGGAAACATCAACTCCAAGCTAAAGCATGTTCAAAATGTCATTTCATAAGGTCTATATTCAACTCATGCTCAAATGCACACAATATGAAGAAATCAATCTAGTTAACTCATCTTTTAAAAATTCAAGCATTTCATGAACATGCATACATAAGGAATCCTGGGAATATGTAAGACACATGACACCATAAGAGTACACCATGAGGAACTAAATACTTCAAGCTAGAGTAAGAGTGTAGGGAAAGAGATGAGGATAATGGGATATCATATCGGCATTAGCCTCCCGAGTAGCACCCTCAACTAACTGATTCATCCAAAGAACCTTCACAAAAGCAATTCCTTTATTTCTCAACTTCCGAACATGCCGGTCCAAGATCTCAACTGTAACGTCTTCATAAGAAAGGCTATCCTTTATACCAAGACTGTCCAATGGTACTAGGCATGTTGGATAACCAACACATTTCTTCAAAAAGGAGATATGGAAAACTGGATGGACTAATACCAAGTCATTAGGCAAATCAAGTTCATAAGCAACTTTATCAATACACCTCAAAATCTGATATGGGCCCACATACCAGGGACTAAGTTTCCCTTTCTTCCCAAACCTCATCACACCTTTCATGGGTGAGATTTTTAAGTAGACTTAATCATTCACACCAAACTCAAGACCCCTCCTTCTAACTCCATAGCCCCATATACCAACTCGAGACCTATACAAATAAACTTCACCCACTTCAAACCAATGTATAAAAGATCTACACCTCCTACCATATAGAGCCTCATATGGAGCCATACCAATACTTGAGTGATATCTATTATTATATATAAATTCAATCAAAGGCAAGTGATCATCCCAATTACCCTTGAAGTCAATTGCACATGCACTCAACATATCTTCAAAAGTTTGGATAGTATGCTTTACATTACCCATCGATTAGAGGATGAAAGGCCATACAAAGCTAAACACGAGTACCAACACACTTTTGAAAAGATTTGCAAAATTGATAAGTGTACTAGGTATCACGATCAGAGTTAATGGACAAGGATACTCCATGAAACCTAACCAATTCTCTCAAGTGCAACTTAGCATAGTCCTTTGTCGAATAAGAAACTTGACAAGAATGAAATGAGCCGATTTCGTCAAACAACCTACTATAACACAAATTGAGTCATGTTGTCACCTTGTGCGCGGGGTAAACCAACAATGAAGTCCATATTCAAATATTCCCACTTCCAAGTAGGAATACTGATATCTTAGGACAAACCTCCTATTTTTTTATGATCAACTTTCACTTGTTGACAATTAGGACACTTAGCGACAAATTCTGCAATATCCTTCTTCATTCCATTCCACCAATAGACCTCCTTTAAGTCACGGTACATATTGGTGGTTCTATGGTGAATAGAGTATCGAGAACTATTGGATTCTAATAAGACCGCTCCCTCAAGTCATCAGCATTGGGAACACACAAATGACCTTGATATCTAAACACTCCATATCCCCCTTGGGAGAAAACCTCAACTGACTTCTTAACCACTGATTCCTTCAATTCAATCAAGATCGGGTCAAGACCTTTCTTACATTTTATTTCTGGCACAAAAGATGAATTTGAACCATTGTGAAACATAACACCACCTTTTGTGTAGTCAACCAAGTGAACGCCCAAATGAGCTAATTTATGAACATCACGAACCAATTACTTTTTATCTTTCTCAACATCAGAAACACTACCTATTGATAATCTACTAAAACCATCCGCCGCCACAATTGCATTGTCGGGGTGATAGAGAAAACTCATGTCATAATCCTTTAGTAAGGGAAGCCACCTTCTTTGGTGAGGATTTAAATCCTTCTTTTTAAAGACATATTGCAAAGTTTTGTGGTCGGTAAAGACATTAACATGAGGACCATATAAGTAATGCCTCCAAATCTGTAAATCAAACACAATCGCCGACAATTCTAAATCGTGGGTAATATAGTTCTTTTTGTGCACCTTAATTTTACTTGAGGCATAGGCAATGGCTTCCCCATTTTTCATAAGGACACATCCTAACCCAATTCTTGAAACATCACAATAAACAACAAACCCATTAGATCCTTCTGGCAATGTCAACACTAGAGTGGAAGTAAGGCTATCTTTCAATTCCTGAAAACTGTTCTCACAAGCTTCCGACCATAAGAATTTAACCTTCTTTTGTGTCAAGGTCGTCAATGGAAAGGCTATCGTAGAAAAACCTTCCACAAACTTTTTGTAGTAACCGGCTAAATCCAAGAAACTTCTATTATTCGAGGGAGATATAGGTCTAGTGATTAACATTCAAAGACACTTCATCCAATTCTAAGCGTCAACGGTCCTAAATCAGTATAAACCCAACTACATGAGTTGGAATCGATCCCACGAAAAGTAGCTTTATTTTGAATTCAAATATGAAAGTATAACAGTGACCCTTTTAGTTGAACAAGCATCACACGCAAGAGTTTAGGATTCAAATTCCAGGATATAGTTACTAACCCACTTCAACACTCAAACCAAAACAATCAAATGACGAGGAAACACTTGGGAGGTTGACTAACCAACTATTGCATTCAACTTAATGGGTGAACATTATTACCAACAATGTCAATTTGTTGTGGGTAGAATAGGATATAAGTAAAGCAATTTTCTCTCGAACAATTACCTTGTTTATGATCAATTTTGTCAAACTTCAACACTTGCCATAAGACGGCCAACCCACTCTCTGATAAAGTTTACTTTCTTGAGCTAGACACAAAGGTTAAATCTTGAATTTGACTTTCTTAAGCTGAAACCGCATTGACCCACTACTAAGGATGCCAAATTATCACGTTGGTTCTATCCTTCTCTCTCGAGCAAGCACAAAACTCTGAACTATATTGCACTAAGCATGCAATAATGACTTTAAACCGTGATAATAATTCATACCCACTTCAAATTAACACCACGATTCCTTAATTTATAACACCCACTTAGTCAAATGCAACGATTGTCACATTATCAAACCCCCAAGGTTAGGGTTTTAGCCAACCATGGTAAAGAGATGAAATTCAATGCTTTCCAAGTTTTCTATAGCTTGGTGAATGAAATTCAAAAGTTAAAATTTACTAAAATTTTCTCTATTACAAAACTCAAATTGAAAAATCTTGCTAAAAATCACTTGAAATCTACAATGGTGGTGTTTTTGCGCTCAATCTTTTGTTCCTCCCGTTTATGAATACTTTCTCTCTCTTGTAAAAATCAATTTATAAAAGTCTGATGTGAGGATTTTTGGAACTCATCGGCGAGGAAAGTCAGGTTTCACCGACCGTTGGGTGATTCGCCGATCGTCCTTCGTCTCGCCTTAATTCTTCTTATATTCTTAGTATAGCCACTGTAAATTTAGGTGAGCCAGATCGGGATCATTGTTTCGTTTTGGGATTTTCCTTTAAACTTGCCCATCAACACTTGTCTGGATTTCCATCAGGACTTTTGGCGACGAGGTCATCATTCGCTGATGTGCTCGGCGACACGCCGAATGGAACTGCTGCTCGACGAAGATCCCCCAATCCAGTCTCAAGGTTCTGTAGCTTTAGGCGTAGAGGAGTAACTTAGGCGACATGCCGAGTGATCTCGACGATCACCAAACTTGCTTCTCTTCATTCTTTTAGCTTACTTCTTTCCTCTTTGCCAATTAGTGTCCTTGCTTTGTTCCTCAATCCATATACCTGGAATCAAGGGTTTTACATCCGTTATTAGCAAAAACTAAGCATTTGAGGACACTAAATCATTGTAAATAATGTCCTAAATGAGTCTAAATCTCACACTCATCAACACCCCCAACTTAAACTTTTGTTTGTCCTCAAGTAAAACTCGAGTTCAGTAGTTCAGAAAGAATGTCTCAAATAGTGCTACACAAGACTCTATCTTGAATGCCCACAACAAGACTCAACTTACTCATGCAAGGATAAATTGTGCACTCAAAGGTTCAAGTTGTGACTCACCATTATCAAAAGATTCTCAAGTTCACAATACTTGCTTCAAATGCAAGTTCAAGCTCAACACATGTACTCAAACTCCCTCACACAAAGATGATTTCATATTCACACACAATGGTTCAATAGTATATAGTTTCGGAATCACATACGACTCTTACACTCACAAAGATGAACAAATGCATGACTACGCATATACGTTTGCCCTTATTTTCCAACCAACATTTGTTTCACCTCACTCAAAATCAAAAAGGTCTTTTCAAGGCTTGTAACGTGGCTGAGTGTACAAGTATGGTCATTTAGAGTTGTTATCCTCATGAAATGTGGTATGAACATCACCTTCTATCCTTTTCTTCATCATTTATGTAACACCCCATATCCTAGATAGACCAAAAATGCAGATTTTGAGAAGTTGCAGGTGCAACTTACGGTCACCATCCACGGACCGTAGATCAGACCACGGTCCGTGCTGGTGGTCCGTGGTTTACCACTGCAGCCCCTCCCC
>JAJOOS010023990.1:0-14528 GCA_029582725.1 Solanum chiquidenum
GACATGTTTGTTAAGCATTTTGATTATTATAATAACTAGATTTTTCATGAGATTTTGGGTTCGGATATTAAAAATGGAGATTTCTTAAGTTGGTTCAAATAATAACATTCGACAAGCAATATGATAGATTGACTGACACAACATTATTCAACAACAACACGAAATAACAATATTCAACTCAAGGATAAGCCAGAATAACAGGTTCGATAGCAGTAGTTTGCAGAATAGAGTGCCTACTGAATCCAGCTGCACTCATAATATGAGCCCATTCTTTTGCAGTTCTCTCTTTCCCATTAGTTGTGTGAGCCATCATTATCATATCTAACATGATACCAACATCCTTGAGGCTTTTTCCTTTGCCAATTTTTTCATCAAGAACTGCCTCCACAATTATAACTTTTCCCGTGTCTTTTGGAATAGCCTCTATGCACTTTTTCAAGATTTGAATGCATTCCTCATCACCCCAGTCATGTAAGACAGACTGATATTCACCAATCATCCCAAGAAAAAAAATCCAAAAATAATATGTTGTAAGTTAGTTTTAAGATAAATAAATACTTTAATTAAGTTTACTCAACTCACCATGAGGAAAACAGCATGAGCTTTGGGAACAGAATGAAACATATCCCCTTCAACATGTACAACACCATGACAAGGAGGAGCAACAGACGCAACATGAGGGAGATCAAAGTTAATCCCATTTATCCATGGAAATGCCTTCACCAACATACCAAGAGTTGTTCCATTACCTCCACCAACATCCACCAGTGACTCTATCCCTTTGAATATCTCCGCACAATTATTGATAATCGCATGCATTGTCACCCTCGCATGACATGCCAGTGCATCGTTGATCAGCTTGCTATGCTCCGGATTGGTTTTCGCATACTCCCACAAGTCTTTCCCGTGAGCCGCACTAAATGCTCCACTATTTTCTGTCAAGTTATAATATGATTAAATAATTAAAAGTCGTAAATAAGATGATCACACAATTCAACAACGTATTTCATTACCCTTTGACAAAACGCGGGCACTGAGGTAGTGCCATGGGGCAAGCATAACTGGGCTACTTTCAAGTAAGACAAGTGCAGCCATGCTATTTTCTCCATCTCTTTTGAGCAGACGTGAAACAGGTGTTTGTACATAACCCATTTCGCCATTTTCAATTGGCACCAATTTGAATATTCCCCTGTTTATCAAGAACCTAAGGATCCGATGCAGGGAAGAAGCAGAGCAGCCTATTGCAGAGGACAATTGGCTTAAGGGAACAGGTTCTTGATGGGTTTCCAAGAAATCAGAAATCCCCAATTCAATAGCACATTTGACGACAGCCATTTCAGTGAAACCAGATATGCATCTCCAGATATCCACTTGAACTTGAGACTCTTCTTCCTCTCCTACATTGTTTAATCCATTTGTTTCTTTCGCCATATATATACCAATTGTGGTACGTGAGAAAGCTAAAAGGTTTTGCTATTAAGTGGTGTAACATAATTAAGTGATTCAGCTATTTATAGAATTACATCTTCCACTAGCCACAAGTTGGAATAGTAAGTAGCAAGGTGTATGTCCCTTTGGTTCACGTCAACTCATGCTTCCTCGCAAGATTATATATTGTAGTGTAATATATATATTTTTTAAAATAATTAAATATAGATGTGTAAACCTAATATAATGAGATGAATGATGATGATTGGAACCTATAACTTTAAAAGTTTAACAGATTCAATAATAAAAACCTAAAATTAAATCAGACATTTTCATAATAATACACTCATTCTGTCTAAGTGGCCTGTATAGCCCAACATTTGAGTTTAATTTCAACTGAACAATTGTTTTTAGCCTTGAGATTAAACTTTTGACGTGCAAGAATAACAAGCAAGCAAACAAACTTCTATAACCGTTTAATCCCCGATCTTTCCACAAATAACAGGTCCGGTGGTCCTGGTTTACACTAATTAGCCTGTATACATTGATTATGCATATACCATCAACTATTTTAAAATTAAGTTGGATGAGCTTTTCTTTTATTTCTCATATATAACTTAAATTCCTAATTTGTTTCTGGTGTGCATTACATGTTCAATAATTTATTCTCCATTATCAAGGCAACCTCAGCAACAAATTGGCCCAACCTCAACTAACATATTTTGTCGACATTTATTTAGTAGTGGACAAGATTGCTAAAGATCAAGTTGGTAAGGATTGATGGAGACAATAATGTCATGAATTATGGTCTACTTGTTAAATCAAGAAAACAATACATAATCTTATTTTCATTTGGTACGTTTTAATTTTCTCTAATAAAATTCTCAATAGAAAAAGTTTATTGTTTCCTTCCAAAAAGCCAAATAATTTTTATATTCAATGACCTACATGATAGGATGCCAACGAGGCAGTGTCAGTTGTCGATAAGTACGTCAAATTGCTACTTATATTGTACCGTCACATACCCTATAATTTCAACCAAAAGAATAAATTCAATCACTACCATGAAGAGTGGCAACAAAAGATACAGATCACAACTGCCAGATGAAGCATTAAAAAAGAGCAAATATTCATCTAGAAAATTAACCAGATATCAGGAAGAACACATATAAAGATAGGCAAAACGCTCAACCAGGACTTTACCAAGGCTTAAATGTGCCTTAAACAACAGAGTGAGATAAGTTAGATGTACAGAACTTCGTAATAGATCAAATGAGTTCATATATACATATCTGGTATAAGATCCCACCATGTAGAAAATTTTAGCTGTCTACATGTTGTTTCTAGTAATCACAGACTTGAGCTTCTCAACCTCATTCAACAATGAGGAATTTCCTTCACATGCTTCGTTCAAAATCTGTAATCTATTTACCACATCACAACTTTGAAGGGACATACATTCCTTATGGAATGACTCAGATCTGGTATCCGGCCTTTGGTACTCGAGAAAGTTAATAAAAAGGACCTGTAATTAGATAAAAACAAGTACGAATGAGAATTCAAATTAGAATTACAGAACCAGACACAAAATTTCCACATAATATTTTGTTGGGGACTTAAAAGTGTGAACTTTTTGCAAACTTAAAAGGATCTATATGCATTGGCTTCAGACCATAAATCACACCTCAAGAGGGGGCCTTTTACAACAAAAAAAAGGGATTCACTAAGCAGTTAAGTAACAAATTTGCATACCTCATGTTGCCTCTTACGGGAGTAGTCTCGTAGCAGAGATTTGACAAGCTTGTTTCGCAAAGGAATCATATTCCCAGAGCAAGTCTGGAAAATAAATGATGATAGATGGTGCAAGGCCAAAGTGAACGAAGCAGATCCTCGACGTGCAGCTTTGTCTAGAGCTCCTGAAACCCATGATTTACAGTAAGCTTCCAATATCCTCTCATCATCCTGCATCAAAGTATTAATCACCCACAAGTAAGCAAAGTATAATTATGTCTTTGTTTACAGAAAAAAAAATTAAAAGAGCTTTCCTCAACTTGACTTGGCCAAAAATCGGACAACACAAGCAATCATTCTCTCGATTCACTCTTTTCCATAGTTATCATCATATTTCCAGTATCCTTCCCTTTTACCTTGTAACTACCTTGCTCTTAGGCGGCAGTGTCTTGTACAAGGCAGGATACTGAACAAGATTAATTATCATCTTGATTTATATATGCTCATCTTGAACAACTAATACAACAACAACAACATGCTCAGGGTCTGTTAAGGTTAAGATGTACACAGACCTTACCCCTACCCTTGTGGGGTAGAGAGGTTGTTTCGGATAGACCCTCGGTTCAAAAAGTACCAATAAATCTTGTGTTAACCTGATTAACCATCCATAACAACAACATACCCAGTGTACCTCCAGAACATACACGTTATTTTAAAACTGTAACATGGACAGATGCAGCCCCTCCCCTCAAACATCAATTTTCATTTCCCTTTCCTTTTTCCTGTGTCTTTCTTTCCCATTTTCTTTTTGTTTAAGAATATGAAGTGCAAGAGGGAGGCAAAGCACAGAGAAGTCTGGGATATTCTTTTTCCTCCCAAATTCCAAACAAAACATGAAGTGGACAAACAACATGAAATATATCTCATTTTTAGCAAGTCATTATAGCTGCACCGCCCCTGTAAGCACACTCGTAGACAATAACAGATCTAAATCAGTGTCAAACTTAAGTATTCTGAAGTGAGTCTTCAAAACCATCAGTAAGTTCCTCAGAACATCCTGATAAGAGAAACACATCTAACTTAATTTAGAATGGTGAGAGGATATTTTTCAACTGGTATTGGATATCCCATTGCTTTTGGATCAAAACGAAATTATATTATTATCCTTAAACAGAAAACAAATTTTCCAGTATGGGGCTATGGGCGACTTCCAGAATCCTGGTTTACCCAAAGGAATTAATATAGCTTTCACTACATTAAAGGTCAATTTAGTAATTATGTGATTGTCAAGTGTTAAATGTATTTACGGATAGTGTTTAAGTAAGCAATACCTCAACAGGTTCAAGATATCCATAAGTTGCAGCAATGCACTCCTCCAAAGGAGGCAAAAGCTCGAGAGCACAAGTGTTAGACAGTGCATTCCATGCACCAAGCCTTACAGGAGCTTCAACAAATTGATGCAGATAGACTCCTACTTGACGACCAAATATCATGTCACCATAAGAAACAGCAGCAAATTGCTCTACTAGATTGTCAATGAATGTGGAGTAGTTCTCATGTATATCCGTCTTAAATTTCAGGCTCTTTGCATCAACTTTTTCTTCCCTATCAAGAAGCTGTCCATAGACATCTTGCAAAGCTTTGTAGAGATCCCTGCTATTGTCCTCCTCAAAAATGCTCATTCCAGAAAGTAAAGTTGCAGACAACGCGTGCAATTTCCATACTATAGGCACATTTCGAACTGGTGTTCGCAACTCAGCAGGAAGGAATGTGGACATCAGTTCAATCCCCAAGAGAAAGAAGAGTCCACCTTTTGCAACTTTGAGAAAATCCAGAGACTCATGACCGGTAGAACAAAGAACTGAGAGTGGACTGAGAAACCAATGCAAGGGAAGAGGCAATCTTTGGTGAGCCCACTCAGCCACCAAACATTTAGGCTCTTGGCTGGCAGGGTTTGATTCAGAGTTTTCCTCAGGAATGGTGTCCAGTAAGACACTTCTTTTTTTAGAGTTCTTATGGAATGCTTGCTCATTTACAGCAGCAGATTTACGCTTCTGTTTTGCAGACAACCATTTCTTCTTAAAGTGAGAAGCTAAGACATCACTCAACAGTAAATAGTCCTCTTCTTGATACACCAACTCGAAAGACTGAAAACCTTGATTCAGATTAAGAAATTGGCGGATACTGAAATCAATGTACTTTAGAGTGGGAACTTGAAACAAGAAATCAAGCAGCTTATCTACAGCAGAACTATCCATTGGCCCCAGCAATAAACATGCTCCCATGACAGAATTTATTTTTTGTATTATAGAGTTCATCCCTTCAGCTGTAAACTGATCTTTGACAGATACAATGGGAAGCACATCAAGCAAGTAAATGAATAATCGTGCAGCTACTTGCGCTGATAAAATATTTTTAGACCAAAATCCCCCACCAGGGGCACCCCAGCCTACACCAATTCCTGGTGCTGGACCACCTCTACCAAACGTCTCAATTGATTGCATATGACGCCATTCAGAACTATTTGATTCCATTACACTTGTCATCAAAGCTCTTAGCTCAGGAAGAGAAGAGTGGAGAATCCCAGCAGCAAGAGCTTTTTCCTCTCTTGTGGAACCCTGGTATTGCAATGGATTCCGAGGTTCATTGTTAGCTAGTGAGATCAGCTTATCAACACACCAAGCAACTCGCAACAATCCCTGAAGGCAACTATTGGATGCTATTGATGTTTCTTGTTGGTTTATTTTTCTCAAACAACACAACCTCTCAAGGAATGAACTGCTGCCAGAAGCAGCATCATGGCTTGTACTACTTATACTTGAAAAACTCATAAGTCCATTTTTCAAAATTGCTAGTCCAATCTTAGGGACAAAGTCTGGCAGCCATGGAAGAGTTCCATGGCACAACTCTGCATTATCTTCTGGGATTACAGCTTCAAGCACTGCAGAAAGCATGTCCATAATTGAAGATATCAACCACAGCAAAGGAGGAACTGCTGAAACCTGCATATCACCATTCAATTTCTCCTCATATTCCCCCTCAAATAGACGAGATAGGAGTGGTATCTCCTTTATCCTAATAGACTCTAGGGCGGAATCAATCATAGGACCAACCTGGGCCCAACACCAGCTCTCTGCTTCTTTTGTAGTACCCCCGTCCAAATGTTGCATGTGGGAATAAAAAGTTGGCAGTCTTCTAGTTAAAGCACCCAGTACAAGGTATGCTTCCTTGGCAATGGCTGTATATTCGCTGAGGACGCTGTTCTCAATCAGCTTTCCAAATGCAGGCACATTCAACCAAATGCATAAGGCAGGAAATAGATCATCAAAGAATGACACACAGTAGCCATGTTGCACACAGACCTTCCACAACCGTAACTGTTCAACCAGAAGGGCTGATGAAAGCTTACAAGCCTCTTTTCCAGACTTTACCCAATGGTCAAAAGAGGTATACCGATACAAGTGCCATGTCATCTTTTGAACAATTCCAGTCTTGACAAATTCTAGGCAGCTCTTCTTGTCAAATCTAGCCAAAAGCTGTCACATTAAAGAATAAAATTTAAACGCAGGAATGAACTTAAAATATGGATAGATTTATTACAGGCACAAGTGTTTCAAGCATGGATTCTTGATGCGCTTACTTTCAGGAGTGTAACTGACTTGATCTTTGAGGTACTAATCTCCATTTGCTCTTTACTAGTGAATCTGTTGATGATTATTTCAGCCAGTTGTTGACACTTCATAACTGCAGCTGCACATGTTGGCGAATGCCTAGCTATCGCAATTAATATGGAAATCAGGCATTCTTCCAAAGCTGTTGAAGGCTCAGTCTGGCAGATAAAAGAAGAAGATAACATGTCATGCTACAGTACACAACCCACAGTCATCATTTATGAGTCAGAGTTATATATTGGACAAGTTGCTCACAATCACAAGCTAAAATACAAAAGAAGCATGGTCCATCAGAAGAAACATACCTCCAAGAGATACTGAATCCTTTGAAGAATCCCCATCCTAATCAATCCTGCAGCTATATCTTGGCCAGCAACAACAACATCATCCTGAATAGTGTGTCCACTTTCGTCATTGTCCAGATAATCCCGGGCAAAAGGAAGTATATTGGAAGGTTTTGTATTGTATTTCCAGAAACCACCATGGAGAAAACCATCTTCAATCTCAGGTCGACTTCTAAAGACAGGAGCAGTGGGTGCCTCCCTCTGAAGAGTTGGTATCCTCTGATAAAAACACAGAGGTCAAGAATAAACCATCTCCCAATATACAGCTCATAGAGACAGCAAAATTCAGTCTTACCTCCACAATTTCAAAAAACTCCTCATTGATCTCAAAGGTAAGAGCACACTGAATGGCTCTAGCACACGCCAGAACTACGGAATTGTGGTTGTCATCCAGATACATCCTACAAGTAAAAAATGCATAACACTTCTTTTGAATAAAAAAGAATGAAACAACTGTTGTCTCAAAGAAAATTGATCTTGTTCCATGCATAGCAAATTTCAGCATTTCCAATCCTAATTTAACACGAGAGATACTAAGTACATTATTTTCAGATTGAAGTGCTGTCACCCAACTAGTCGTGGTCCATATCCTTTAACTATAACAGGCAAATGTAATCAATTTTATTTCCTTGAAACAACCACAATCATTTCGGCTTTCATATTTTATTAAGGGACTGAAACAAAGGGATATGCATGTAGTTTAGTCTACAAACCCAAGGTTTTGACCCAACTACTAAGCTGAGTAGTTCAGGTTTCAAAGCAGTAAAGAGATCAGAGTTTATCTCAAATTCTTGCGAAAGTGATGAGTCCATGAGTCCGCGACATTGAATCTTTCAACCATGAAACATGGACTTCTCAGAACGCTAGACAGATAACTTACCATCAGCTGACCTGTCGAACACCCAATCGTTTTAGAGGGGGCTATGCCTAACAAGGCTCATACAAAAAAAAAAAAAGATTTTTAAGGGGCTAGTTTGGTTCTGAGATTCTACTACAAGGCACACTAGAATCCAAAAAAGGTGGGCGGGTGGGATGGGGAGAGGAATCTAGAACTGCAGAAACTGAGATTCTCTACAAAGTCGTTCACGAAAAAACAAAAAACTGAGAGAAATACTTTTGTTACTTGCAAGTTCCGCAATCAACTATACACTTAATAGTTTTAACCCAACTATCCTCCTTTTCTCAAAAGTACTTCACAATTTCCACCTATTTCCCCACTATATTCTTTTTTAGTCGTTTTTCCAAATAATTTTGAGTAAACAAATTCAATTACCCAAAGGTTTTTCCCTTACACCTAGGAAATAAGACTTAACACTTTGTTTGATGTTTTTGCCTTCTAATGAAGGTAACACCTTTCCTTTCCACCACAATAGCCTCCCTACTTCCACTCCAAGTGGAGGCTCAAAAGAAACAAGTGAAAGGAAATCTAAATACAAAGAAGACTCTGGACAAATGGAGAAAAAAATTGAATAATTGGCTATGCATGAACATAAATGCAGTATTACTGATGTCTATAACAAACAAACATAAAAAGCATTACATCTTGAAGGAGAACTATTCATGGGGACAAAAACAGGCATTATCTATTTCACCGAAATGAACAAACATGGCACTATCTCATAGACAAACCATTATTTAGCTTATCACAAGAGAAGGCCAAGAAAAAACAAAGAGGAAACACTTACCTCAATAATAGGGCAAGCTCGGGTTCTGGGCCTAGTGTAAAAGCCCAAATGGCCTCCCAGTCAGTAAGTCCATCTCTGTCCTGAGATCTTAAGATACACCCCAGCTGATTCTTCTGAATATTGTGCATTGCTCTATCAAGCACAGATGCAATAAGATGGAACGCAAATGTCCGTTGTCCAGGTACCTGCAGACAAGGAGCTCAAATACTTAAAAAACACAATTAGACTAGCACGGTATGCAGACACAAAAAAGCATGATACTGAATATCCAAAGGATTCAAAATTAAATATACTAACCATACTTCTTGCAAGAGCAACTGCTTCTTTGATGGTGTAACCAGCCGCGCCAGGATCACCTTCAGTTCGTAGATAGTCACGCTCAGAAAGATTTTGCTCAGCATAAGATGATGTATTACCTGCAACAAAATGAGGTATATGCATCAAAATATTTCATTGGTTGAGGTATTCCTAACAAGTGGAAGATTCAGAAAATGCCAAATCAGGTGAGACACAAACACGAGAGGCACTCTACGAACCTATAGGAAGTTGATTTAGAGCATCACCTATTAAGTAGAATAATCAGATATTATGTCGTATTATCAACCCACTCGATGACCAGATTGCTAAATGGATATGAGGAAATGAGAGTGGGAGAGTGCTCGGGGAGGAAAAAACCTGCCTAATCTACAAAGGGAAGGTCAGTTTATTTTTCATTTCTTGATACATGTCTAGTTAGGGACTTAGGGTACAAATACACAAGGTCAGTTCTCAACTTTGACAGTTGACAAGAGCAACACTATCGTCCCTAAAACAAAAACATCGGTCGGAACCCGGCAGGTCACAAATATATGCTGATACCCATCACATTCTACGGGATCTAAGAAATTAAGATGTATCCGATCCCACATAAAATCAATCCCAATAAGACATGTTAAACTGGACAAGATTTCTTGTGGAAAAATATATTTGACAACTTGGCGACTGGCAAGCGATGAAAGCAGAAAGAATTGACCTGTAAAAGGAAGTTCCTTTGAAAATTCTCCAGTAGTACAAACTAACAGCTTTTGCCAAAAATAACAATAATAATAATAATAATAAGATACCACTACAACAAAGTAGTATCCATCATGAAGATAGTCCAGGCACATCTATCTCTACTTAGTGAAAAACTTGAAGAGCTCCTATCGCTCTTGGAATTGACCTGTCTTATTTCTATTGGTATATGACAAAGTGATAAATGTGCGCACAAAGTGTATCGACAGAGAGGTTCAGCACCCTTATCCTTGCTGCAAACTAGAATTATAAAAGGGAATACACATAAGCATATGAATCAGAACTTATCAGTGGCTGCAACTGAGCAAAACCACATAAATATAACTTATATTAGGCATAAGATTGATCTAACTAGTCATCTTTGACTGCTTCGACCAGCTTAAGTACGCCTGCCACTAAACTGGTGATTGAGCATACAAATCAGAACTTATCAGTGGATGCAACTGAGCAAACCACAGAAATGTAGCTCTTAGTAGACATAAGATTGATCTAACTAGGCATTTTTTACTGTTTCGACCAGCTTAAGTACGCCTGCCAGTAAACTCGTGATTTCCACTGTTCACTAATGATGCTTGGTAAATTTATTTCTTCCTTTTAGATGAATCATACACTAGAAGGAAAAGATGATAAAAAATGAACCTCCAATACTGGAAAGTAAGAACTTTGAAGGTATAAACAAATTTAGGCTTACCACGCTTTGAGACATCAAATTCACTCTTCACAATATTGCCATCCAAGGAAAATCTTAATTCACGGACACTCTCAACTCTTTTACTCCAATCATCCCACACAGTGGTGCTTGCACTCAACTTTGGAGTGTCATCTTTTACATTTTTCAATGTACCTTGTGAGGTTGCATTGTTCATCTGATCCAGCAAATTACCCTTTTCGCCACTGTGATGAGAACCAGATTTACTAGATTTTCCTCTTTTCAACTTCTCTTGGCCTTTCCTCTTCAGTGCTGCCAACATTGCTGGACTAAATTTTGCCATTAATTCTGCCTGCGCTTCAGCAATTTCATCAGCAGACATTCCCGCTAATTGAGCTTGATTCTCAGAATCAATTTGACTCTCAAGACTGCTGGCATTCTGCCTTCCTTCCACTTCGTGGGAGTCAAAGCTAGCATCAGTTTTGTTTGCAGAAATGTTATGTTTCTGTGCGTTAATCTGTAAGGTAGGATGCATATCCTCAATTATTTCTTCCTCCTGCTCAGTGATACCATTTCCACATCTCTTCTCTGGTAAGATAGAACAGTAAGCACGCTGATCCATGCCTCCCTGCTCGATGTCCATTGTCATATCTTCCTCTTGCTCTTGAACCATATGCTCATCCTCCATGCTGACATCCTGAGATTTTGCACTATCTTCTACAGATAAAACAGCACCCTTTCCATATTTATCCGGAGTACGTTCATCTAAGTTGCTTTTGTTTCGAGATACTTTGGCAACAGCCTTTCGCTCTTTTGATGTTGACGTCAACTTGCGAGCACTTTCTTCCCTCTTGGATGGTACAGAACTATTGTCACTAGCCACTATCTCCCGCCACCGACTAAAATCCAGCCCTTTATTCTCTTTTCTTTCCATAGGCTTGGCAAAAGCACCAATCTGGTCCATTCCAGTGAAATCTTCCTCATTCTCTTCACCATGGCGATCATTGTTACCACGAACGACTCCAACTTTTGGGGTCCAATGCTATACAAATATGCAGAGCGATGCACATATTAGTACGAGTAACAAAACGACACCCAGATAAACAAAAAGGTTCATGGTTTCTTCTACGCATACGACTATCAAAAAGTGGTTTTGAACGTGTTCATCAAGATACTATCCTAACTTCACACGGATCCATAACATCACAATATATAACTAAAAAGAAAGAAGGTTACTTTAATACTATAATGTGCCAAAACAAAAGCATATTTTTCTATTAATGCATACGAGTATGGAACACATTCAATGTCTAATGCTTCCATATTTGTATCTCTCTTGGCTTGGCTTGATATGGGAGATACCAGATACTCTGGTCGTTAGTACATTTACTTCCATTTTCAATTTCCAAATATCATATTTCACTTTGTAAACAAGAATCGCTTTTTTCAATTTTCATGGGGCCCTAATTAGTTGTTGTTGTTGTTACTACTAAATAGAAATTACTCAAATACAAAGGAGAAAGATTCACCAACTCTTGTAATGACAATAAAGATTTGTCTCAAATTAAACTTGTCAATTCAAAAAATTCAGATTAGCGAGGAGGAGGAACTTACTGGACCATGAGCGCGGTGACGGGCCACAGGAAAAGGAAGAACAGTAGGACGAGGTACAGAATACCAACTTGTAGGTTGTTTTAATGGTTGTTCTGAAAACCCCTTTTCAATTATGCCGCCCACCAGGTGGGAGGCATCATCTTCATTGATAACAGTTCCAAAAATCTTTTGAGTGGCGGGTTTTTTGGAGTCTACGTTATTCATTGATACAATCTTTTAGAATCTTGAAAATATAACAGTAATATGGTATTGAAGTTTAATGGAGGAAATCCACAAATGGGTTTTTTCGGGGTTTAAGCAATAAGCAAGAAAGAGACAATCTTGAAATACGGTACTGCCACCAAAGTAGAGAGAAAAAGAGAAGCTGAGGGGGAAAGTGGGCTCCTTGTGTTATTGCTGCTAATATATTATAGGGGTATAAAATCAACGTTTAGGCTTTACAAGGAGTCGGAGATAAAGAAATTTAATTTTCGAGGGCTGGTTTAGATTTCAAAACAATTATAAGTACTATGTTTAAATATACGGAAAAGGATCAAAAATATTTTTAAACTATAAAAAAAAGTCTAAAAATATATTTCATCCATCTATTTTACTAAAAATATCCGAGTAAAGGATCAAAATTGTCCTTTATGTTTGAGTAAAGGATCAAAGTAGTCCTTGTGTTTTAACATGAAGCACTAATAGTCCTCCATGTTTCAACAATTGGTACACTTTTGATACATCACAATAACCTTTAAATCAGCATTAAACTTGCATCAACACCACCACCAGAAAGCACTAGAACTGCACCAAAAACAGCAACAGAAAACCACCGTAACAACAGCAAAACAGCTTCAAAACTGCACGAGAAAAGCTCCAAAAGTGTATCAATTGTTGAAACATGAAGAACTATTAGTGCTCCATGTTAAAACACAAGGACTACTTTAATCCTTTACTCAAACATAAAGGACAATTTTAATCCTTTACTCAAAAATATCCCTCCATTCAACTTTATGGCTCACATCTACCCTTCCAAGTTCCAACTAACAACTCTATCATTATTTTATTTTATTTTAAAAAAATTGTTTATTATGTGCTTTTTTTTGTTGGATAGAATAAAAAAACCTCAACCCCACCAAATGAGGCAAATCAGATGAACTAAATTTATTTTACAAATTAGAAAATAAAAAAGGGTTAAGAACTTGAAACGGAGAAGAGATAAAAAGTAAACTGAAAGATTCAAAAAAGTATCAACTTTTTTCCGGCAACTAATTTTTATCAAAAATTTATACTTATTTGTGTCAATTTTATACTTACTAGTGTTTTGAAAATTAAAATATTTAATTGATTGTTAAAATTATATTACCGGAATAAATTGAGATAATCGGAGAAAAATTTATCACTTAACACTGTGCAGCCTGCAATATCACCGCCAAAATACTCCATTGATTACCATCGATTAAAAGTATGGAATCAAAAACTATCATCAACCCATAAAACAACACCATCCACAAAGCTTCCCATCTATTCTCCTTTACCAAATAGGCATATTTGTTACTCTCTCCGTCCACTATTGTTTGTCAGGTATACTAAAAATAGTTGTCCAAAATTAATTATCAATTTAAACAATCAATAAACAATTAGTCATTTTTTTCAATTTTGGCCTTAATAATTACTCCTGGTTTCAAAAAGTACTAGTCATTTTAAAGTTACTAAACTACTTTAATGTGAAAAAAGTTGTTTTTACGGTTTTCAAAAAGTACAAACCATTTTAGTAATGAATGATAGTAGGGTTAATTAGTCAAATTGCATCTTATATTAAATTTTTCTTAAAGGTTGTGCATGATCTTAACCTGATAAACAATAGTGGACGAAGGGAGTATCACATAAGCTTATGACCAAATTCACCTGTAACCACACCAGAATCGATATTTGGATTCAATTAATCCTAGAGATGGAGGAATTTGGGGTAAGATTCAACAGAGAAACAAGATTGATGGGTCTATGTCCAGACTTCTTCATTTGTTCCAACAATATACATATATTCACCAACCAACAAAAAAAATCAATTTTTATAATTTTAGGGCTAACCCATCGGTGGCCCCCTAAACATGGCATGATCTTTCACTTAGACACCTTAACTAGGCTTTGTTCATTTTAGACACCTCATGTCACGCCCAATTGTGTCAATTTGACACTTTCTGCTGAGATGGCATAGCAAGTGTGATACACTCACTAGACGCGCGTGAGAGCCTCATTTTACCAAATTTTAATTATTTTTTTCTTCTTCTTCTTCCCCATTTTTAAAATCTAAAAATAAATCCATTTACGGAATTTTTCTTGGAAGAATTTAATATTAATTTCTTTAAACTAA
>JAJOOS010023991.1:0-16271 GCA_029582725.1 Solanum chiquidenum
GTTGTTTAAATAAGTTAAAATAAATAATGTGATTTAGTAGGTGGATTTAGTTGTTGGAATTAAGTCAATACTAAACTAGTTAAAGTTATAAAGTTGTTAAGTTGTTTAAATAAGTTAAATTAAATAATGTGGTTTTGTTAATGGATTTAGTTATTGTAATTAAGTTAAAACTAAACTAGTTAAAGTTAAAAAGTTGTTAATTTATTTAAATAAGCTAAAATAAATAATGTGGTTTAGTTGGTAGATTTAGTTATTGTATTAAGTCAAAACTAAACTAGTTAAAGTTGTTATGTTGTTTAAATAAGTTAAAATAAATACTGTGATTTAGTTGGTGGATTTAGTTGTTGGAATTAAGTCAATACTAAACTAGTTAAAGTTATAAAGTTGTTAAGTTGTTTAAATAAGTTAAATTAAATAATGTGATTTAGTTGGTGGATTTAGTTGTTGTATTAAGTGAAAACTAAACTAGTTAAAGTTGTTAAGTTGTTTAAATAAGTTAAAATAAATAATGTGGTTAAGTCAATACTAAACTAGTTTTAGGACTACTACTAGTTTGAATTTGGAATTTTAAGTAATTATTATAAATTATATTAACTATGAATTAATGTAGTAAAATTATTATTAAATTTTATTTATAATATAATTGAATATCTCTATTTTTGTAGATGGATCATCATTTGTGGATGTATAATATGCATTATGAAACTGGTGCTAGTTTGAAACCTGAGTTTATCGACGGTGTTAGAAATTTTATTGAACATACAATGACACTTGACATTTTCAAGAATAATGGATTGGTTAGGTGTCCTTGTAGTGCATGTAAGTACTTAAATTTTTTTAAACCAGATAGAGTTATGGTTCATTTGTACCGTAATGGATTTAAGCCTACATATTTTGTATGGATTGATCATGGAGAAAGTGATGGATTGAATGGTAAGTTTTATAATTCGATGCCTGTGGATGTATATAATATGGTTGCACCACATGGCCAAATTAGGGTTGAACAGGTTAGGGTCGAACATGATAGGGTTCATGAAATGATCAATGATGCTTTCGGGGTTCAATGTGGGATGGAACCGGAACAATATTTTGATGAAGCTCCTAATGAAGAAGTAAGACGCTTCTATGATCAATTAGAAGAGCCTAGTCGTCCACTATGTGAAGGGAGTCCGCATTCTGCCTTGTCAGTTGCAGTTATATTAATGAATATTAAATCATATTGGAATGTTCCTAATGTGGCTATGGACTCAATGGTTGATCTTTTAAGTGAACTAGTTAATCCGGAGTTTAACATACCAAATAACTTCTATCAGGCAAAGCGTTTGGTGTCCAAGTTAGGATTGACGTATGATAGAATTCATTGTTGTGTTAATGGTTGCATGTTGTTTTACAAGACTGATTAGAAAATTATAAGTTTTGTGGACATGCTCGTTATAAGAGGACTCCGGCTGGAAAGATGGTCCCAGTTCAGACGATGCATTATCTACCTCTCATTCCTAGGTTAAAGAGGCCCACATATGACATGGCATCGTGAATATAGAAGGTTGTCGGGTGTCTTCTCTCATCCATCTGATGGTGAAGCATGGAAACATTTTGATAATGTATATCCTGATTTTGCTAGTGAACCAAGAAATGCTAGATTGGGGTTGTGTTCAGATGACTTCACACCATTCTCTAATAATGCTTCGCCTTATTCATGCTGGCTAGTATTTCTTTCTCCGTATAATCTTCCTCCTGAAATTTGCATGACCAGTCCCTACATCTTTCTAAGTTGTGTTATTCCAGGTCCCCGTAATCCAAAAAGTTTGATTGATGTCTATCTACAAGCATTGATAGATGAGCTCAAACAATTGTGGTTTGAAGGCGTTTTGACTTATGATATATCAACTAAGAAGAATTTTGTTATGCGTTCTTCTTTAATGTGGACTATTAATGATTTTTTTGCATACAGGATGTTCTCTTGTTGGATGACAACTGGAAAGCTAGCATGTCCGTATTGCAGGGAAAATAGTAAGGCATTCACTTTAAAGCATGGCAGAAAAAATACATGGTTTGATTGTCATCGCCAGTTCTTTCCAAGGGACCATGAGTTTATAAAGATGAAAAATACATTTAGGAAAAATAAGGTTGAAAGTGACCCCCCACCTCCATTACTCACAGGGCATCAAATTTGGGAGAGAGTTTCTCAATTACCTAAAGTTACAGAGGCTTCGCCTTCTAGACTTTCTGGATATGGTGTTGAACATAATTGGACCAAACAAAGCATATTTTGGGAGTTTCCGTATTGGAAGGATAATCTGCTACGAAATAATCTAGATGTGATGCACATTGAAAAAAATTACTTTGACAATTTGTTTAACACATTGATGGATGTTAAGGGTAAGACAAAACACAATCGAAAAGCTAGAATGGACATAAAGGAATATTGTAGAAGAAAACAGTTATGGCTACAGGAATTACAGAATGGTAAAATAGTTAAGCCCACAGCTAGCTTTTTATTCACATTGGATGAGAAACTTGAAATTATTGAGTGGCTTAAAAATTTGAGGATGCCGGAGAGCTATATGAATGAAGGAAAATTGATAGGTATGAAAAGTCATAATTGTCATGTGTTCATGGAAACTTTAATTCCTATCGCTTTTAGCCATCTACCTGAAAGGATATGGAAACCAATCACAGAGATACGTCTTTTTTTTAAAGATTTGTGTTCTGGAAAGTTGTTGGAGAGTAGTTTAGACAAGATGGAGGAAAATATTCTTGTTACTACTACTAAGTTGGAGAAGATATTTCCATGTGGTTTCTTTGATGTGATGGAGCATCTTCCAATTCACCTTGTACAAGAGGCCCGCCTCAAAGGTCCGGTTCAAACAAGATGGATGTATCCATTTGAAATATTCACTAAGTTATATATATTCGCCAAGTCTTTTATATATTAACATAAATATACATGCAGAAAAATTGATAGTTCGAAGCAAACGATTAAGCAAAGGGGAAGGATTGAAGGATCATTTGTTCATATTGGGAGAGAAACTGGTGATTTTTATTCTTATTACTTTGGTGATGATGTGTCATGTAGGAGAAATAGGACCAATCGCAATGATGAAGGAAATATTAATCCTTTATTTCTACCGATATCAATTTTTAATCAAAATGGTTGAGGATCTAAAAAGTGTGGAAAGCGAGGCTTCACTGATATGGAAATGCAATCAGCTATGACACATATTTCGCTTAATACTCCAGATATTCAATCATATGTCAAGTAAGTGTTAAAAATATGTTATTAAATTACATACTAATAAGTGATCATTAACTAACAAAATACTTGAATGTAAAATGATCAGCATATTCGTAAACACATGGGGTAATGAAGCCATCTATACAGAATTTTCCAAATGGCTAAGGAACTATGTAAGTGTGCAATCACTAAGTATTTAATAATATATTCATGTTATACTAAATTATATTACTTGATATAACAATCACGTAGGTTTACGATGAATACTCAAGTGTCCAACATTTGCAATTAGTGAAAGAAGTAGCACTTGGACCTGAATCTCAAGTACTGACAATGAATAAGTATTGTGTTAATGGTTTTAAGTTTCAAACTGAAGAGGTTTCTAGGAACAAGAAAACAAATAATAGCGGTGTCTACATACAAGGTGATGTTGATGGTACTGGTCAAACTATTGAATATTATGGTGTCATTCAAGAGATTATTGAAGTGAGGTATTCAGGTTGGCCTAAGAAAAAGATTGTGTTATTTCGGTGTGAGTGGTTTGACCCTTCACATAGAGGCACAAAGGTGGACCATCAACATAATATAATTGAAGTTAAGCACACCAGGAAATACAGAAGTTATGATCCTTTTATTATTGCACAAAATGCTAAACAAGTGTGTTACTCTCCATATCCATTGCATAGAGACAAATCCGATTGGTGGGTTGGTATTAAAAGTAAGCCTGTGGGAAGAATTGAAATTGACAATGTCATAGATGTGGCGCATCAAAATGATGTTGCAATTGTTCAACAAAAGTTGATGTTGAATTGGAAACCACACTACAACATCCTTAACACATATTAGAAGAAGTATCTGATGATGAGATACTGAATGGTGAGGAATAAATATCTGAGAATGAGGAAAATGAATAATTTGAGGACGAAGAATGGGACGATAATGAAAATGAAACAACTGAGGAGGAAGAATGGGAGAATGATGGAATTGAAACAAGCGAGGAGGAATAGTGTAGAATGAAAGCTAGCTAGTATATATATGTAAGTGTATTTTGCAAATTTTATTTAATTTATGATTTTTATATATATTATACATGCAAATTTACATATAGATGTCATCAGGCGGTGACACTGATAGACATTGTGAGCATGTTGAAGTTAGCCAGATTAAACAGGCTAAGAAGAAGAAGTCTAGGAGACCGATAGATCCTGAGGATATTGCAGGATCTGTTTCTTCTGCGCCAGAGTGCATCATACATGATACTCATTTTTTTTTTGTTCCATTTGGTACGGCGGATCCTCGGCAATATTATCCTAATTACCGTCGACCAGTTGGTGCTTCATCTACTTCACAGGCATTGCCTTAATGACGCTACGAGGACCTACCTTTATAGGCTATTCGTCGAGAATGACCCTTATCGGTAGGTACTCCATCTCCCACAGGTACATATCCTCAGTTATCTGCCATGAGGCGTGGATATTCTAGTAGCGAGCAGTCATATGCTATGGCCGGTACGCCTCCATTGACTTAGCATTTTGTGCATCCTGATGTATCACCCTTGTCTACAGCTACACCTAGTACTACACCATATGATACGATGTCTGCTCTAGCTCCTGGCTAGAAGGACAGACTTGGTAGAGTCATGATTGAGCAGGATGAATCATCGTAAGTTTGTTTTGTTATATATTGTTAGTTTATTTTGATTATTTCTTATACTTTAATATATTATTCATGAACTAACATATTTATTATGTGTTTTGCAGGTGGCATCCTACAAAGGATTCTTCGCGGGCATTGAAAGACTATGTTAGAAGACTTTATACACAGGAGTATCACTCTTAGAGAGAGATTCCAAACAGTATACGCCAGGCGATGTTTAATAACTTTAAGGTATATATTTTTAATTAAGTTTAGTATACTTTACTTTTTTTACTATCGATCTAATTAACGTTATTCAATTTTTTTTAAGACTATGTGTACTTGGGAGTCGACGTACAAGTTGGTCATTGGGACCACATTTGAGAGGAAGGCATCCGCCAGACTGTCTAGCTGGCTAAAGAAAGTTTGGGATAGTGGTGAACATCTCGGTTGGATATTGCCTCATGATTTTGATGAATTGGGTCAGTATTGGAAAACAGACAAGTTTAAGGCAATATCAAATCAAGCCAAAAAGGCTAGACGCAGTCTTACAGGTGGCTCATTGCACATCGGAGGTGCAAAGACGGTTGAAACAGTTGTACGAGAGATGGTAAGTTCTAATTCAAACTTTTAAATAAATAATTATTTGATTCATATATATCGTTATAAATTTCAGTTTTTATTTATAGGAAAAAGAACTGGGACGCACTCCCATTGAACTAGAGGTTTTCAAGAAGACTCATGTCAGGAAGAAACAAAATGAGTCGGATCCGAATGTGTGGGTGGAGGAAAAGGCCGAACGAACTTTTGTAAGTTATTTAATATGAATAATATATATTAATAGTGAATATATTTATGATATGTATATATATTGATGTCAATTTTTATATTTAATATGCAGAATGACTTTCATCAGTACATCACTGAGAATCTAGATAGTTCGGTCCAATTGACACCTGAACTTTCCACCCAGATTTGGAAAGAAAAAGTGGTTTGGGGGCACAAAAGGGTAGATACTATGGTCTAGGCTCTCGAAATGATGTAAGATGACTCCAGTCAAGCTTAGAAGGAATTGGATCATCACATCAAGACGAAGCACTTGACGGTGTTTAGATTGCTGCTATGTCGGCTCAAATATCTAAACTTAAAGAGACAATGGTAGAGTCGGAGCGGAGAAGAGTAGCTGAACAAGAAAGCATGAGTGAGACCGTTCAACAAATCAAAGAACAAGTGATGAACCTCGCTCGTCGACCTACTACTTCGGCTCCCGATGACACGGACGACGAGAGTGATGAGGATGATTATGTAGAACCCACTCCCTAGTTTAGATCTCTAGACATTTATGAACTTTTTGTAATTTTGAAACGAATTTTGAAACGAATTTTGAAAGACTTTATAAATTTTTAATTTGTGATTTAGATACTCTTTAATGTTATTTTAAGTTTGTTGTTTTATGTTTTGTTTAGATTGTTTATAATTGTGTGTGTTTGATTGGGCTGAATAGTGTAGAATTGAATTGAATTGCATTTGCAAGTGGGCAACAGAAACTGCCAATTTCTGCTGCCAAAAATATTGCAGGAAAAGCGACGGACAGCGTGGTTTTGTCCGTCGCTTTTTTGGGTTTAATTTTTTTTAAAATCCTAGAAAAGCGACGGACAACGTGATTTTGTCCGTCGCTTTTCAGAGATTTTCAAAAAATAAATTTCCAGAAAAGCGACGGACTGCGTCGCCTTTTAGAAATTAAAATAAATGAAAATTGAAATAAAGCGACAGAGTCCGTCTCTTTTGTTTAATTTTTTTAAAAAAATTGGTAAAAAAGCGACGCTATCCGTCACTTTTTAGCGATGGTGTCCATCACTTTTTGGCGACACAGTCCATCGCTTTTTGAAAAGCGTCGGGCTAAAAAGCCATGGAGGTGACTGCATCGCTTTTCCATCGATTTTGACCAAAAAAGCAACGCAGTCCGTCGCTTTGGCCGTCGTTTTTTGACAATTTTTTAGTAGTGTTCACGACTATGCTCAATTTTTATTGTATGAAAAAAATAATTCACCATAGAAATCTCAATCTTGCTTGTTGAAATTGAGATCATCCAGCCCTTTATTATATTAATCATAATGTATATGCACTTATGTTTTACACTACGATCACTCCAATGAACTCATGATATACCCTTAATGGCTTGTGAAATCACCCTACATCATGCATATTTTAAGATCTAATTTCTTGAACCAATTGTGCTTATAATCTTTTCAGTCTAAAACCTTCTATTGATTCTCTTCGAATTTTGATAGGGCACTTGAAAATACCATAGTACTAGTTTATATGATAGTGCAGATCATAGTATGTTTATTCCACATATGTATGGGTGTAACTATGGAGGAAGACAAAAATAACGCTTGGTTATATGTAGTAGCTAGATAAGTATATTTTGTGTGTATCTTTGTATTAATTCATGAAAGTTTAGTTGGTTGAGATGATAAGAAGGTTGGAAACTCTTAGAAAATTGGTTACCTAGAACTATATTGAGTGGTTATAGTACTAGGCTTGTGGTGTTGGTATCATTGAGAGGTTACCGAGAAAGAATGATTTCAAAATGGATATATTGTAACACCCCAAAAATCTCGAACCTAAGAACCAAAATATTCTTTATATGTGTTTAAGTTCATACACGATAATGTATAATTGTGAATACGTGTTAATTTCTATTCTTTAGTATGGGAAGATATTTAATATGAATTATTGTAACAAAAAGTAGAGTTTACAGTTTCATTATCTATAGAGTTTCCATGTAAGAGTTTTCATGGGTTAAGTTCAAACGACTATATCTCCTAGAATATCAAGAGTTAGGTCCATAACCTATCAAATTAACGTTCCATGAGTCTTTTTTCTAACGCGAACAAATTTTCCTTATTCTGTGTTGGGATGAGAGAGTAATGATCATTGTATAAAATGATGCAATGCAGTTCTGTTTTGGCCGACGGGAAAGTTCTTATACCCCTAGAAAAACCCTAAAATAACCCCTAGAAAAACCCTAAAATAACCACTAGAAAAACCCTAAAATAATCCCTAGAAAAACCCTAAAATAACCACTAGAAAAACCCTAAAATAATCCCTAGAAAAACCCTAAAATAAATTTCTTACATCATATAAGCCTCTAAATAATCAGATTTTCATCTTTTAATTTCTCTTTCTCCTCTCTCAAACCCCAAGATAAAATTGTAAGAAAAATCAAAATATACGACTTACAAGTTAGGTTCTTCCAAATCTTTTTTAGGATTCTTCTTCATGGTAAGTTCTTCTCCAATGATTTCAATCTTTCCAATTAAAATTCCTTCTTATAACCATGAATTATTAATAGAAATATTAACCCTTGGCCATAGAATTTTCAAGAACTTAAGAATGGTTATCATTTTTCTTCAAGTTAGGTTTATTTTTAAAGATTCATGTAGGGTTTAAGGTATGTAAAATAATTAAAGTGAGGAACTTTGTTTTACCTCATACCCTACGTCTACAATTTGAATTAGTAAGCTCAAAGTTAGGGTTTTTATCCCAAATTTTGTTATTTTGAATCCCCTTTATCTCTTATCATTGATTCTTGATTTTATCATCAAAATTATGGTAGTCAATGTCATAAATGATTATAGATTCATGGATCCCTTTCTAATCAAAATTAAAAATATTATTTGTGAAATTAATGTATATGAAAGAGAATGATAAATTATGTTCAAGAAAGGGGTCATTCTAATACAACCCTAAATCTTGGTTGTAATGATTTTGAAATTATTATCGAAATCGACCCATCATAAACATAACTTCCATACACATGCAATATAAAGTAAACAACCTCCTATGAGAATTTCAAAGGCATTGATAGTACAAATTATTGTGTCAGTATATATATAAGTTAAATCCTTCATGAGAAAAGTATGTGAAGTAAAGGTTCACCTTGTTAACACTAAAATTTAACTATCTTCAGTCAAAATTCAACAGTTGGTTCTACAGTAGTACACACATTTAGCTTTGACAAGGCAAATATCATAGACAAAGGGGTTACTGATAAATCATAAGATACAATGTACACTATTATTCCTTTAAGATAACAACCATCACTATCCAAAAGCCTATTTTGAGTAGTTTCATAGATAAGGACAAGAAAAAAACCTTCATCAATTATTTATTTATGTTATATATATATATATATAAAAAGAATAGAGAAACTATAATTGTTAATCCAATAAAAATAAGAATTTGTGGATTTCCGATAAAGCAAGAAAAATTTAACTTCCTCTGTTTCAAATTACTTTTCTTACTTTTCATATTATCCATATAGAATTTAAACTAAACAAATTAACTAATACAAATAGAGTACTAAGAACTTACCTTGAAATAACTTTAATTCTTGATACCAAGATTTTGATTCACTTGACATGAGGAGACGATCCTTTGTTTGATTGGACTTCATATAGGCTTCATATAGATTTTTAACAATTTGGTATATATTTCCAATAGATTTAACTCTATTTTTTTGAATTTAGTTGATAAAAGTTTCAATTGGAAGTTGAGGTAAGCTCACAAGAAAACAAAACAAGTTTGTTCCACTTTCAGCAGAGACTAATCTGTTTCTTTTCCTTATGGAGTAGCATACCTCAACTTCCAATTGCAACTTTAATCAACCTAATTAAAACAAATAGAGTTGTCTCTATTGGAAGTATGTACCAAAGTTATAAAAACATAAATTAAGGCTATATGAAGTCTCATCAAGCAAAAGATCAACTCTTCATGTCAAGTGAATTAAAAACTTGCCTCAAGCTTTGGAGTTATTTCAAGGTAATTTCATAGAACTTTATCTGTATGGTTTTGTTTGTATGGTTTTGATTTGATCTGAATTTTCAGAAAAGTATAAAAACAAAATTGAAACAGAGGAAGTAATTATTTTTTAATCTGAATTCAATTAATTTTGATTTCTATTGAATTAACAATTCTAGTTTCTCTACTTTTTGTATATATATATATATATATAACCAATACATCAATGATGAATGTTGTTCTTCTTGTATTTATCTATGGAGCTACTCTAAAGAGGTTTTTAGATAGTGATTGTGGTTATGTTAAAGGACTAATAGTGTACATGGTAACTAATGATTTTTCAGTAGCCCCTTTGTCTATGATATATGCCTTGTCAAAGTTCAACATGTATTTTAACGCATAAGAAACTGTTGAGTTTGAAATGAAGATAGTTGAGTTTGGTGGGAATGAGTGATCCTATTCGTCATATACTTTTCTCGAGAAGGATTTAATTTATACATACTAACATAAAATTTGTACTATCAATGCCTATTTAACTTCTTATAGGACATCACGTACTTTATATTGCCAATGTATATAAGTTATGTTTCCTCTTTTCAACAATGGAATTGAATTTGTGACAATTCTCTTAATTGATTGGGAGACTCTGGAATTTTTAAAATCATCCTTTTAATCGAAGATAGTGCTAAGCAACACATTTGTTGATATGGATGTATTTGACAATCTCACGTTAATTTGAAAGAAAAATTATGAAAATTATGTCTTTTAATTTGGATAGGGCTAGAAAATGATTTGGTTTCAAACGTAAATATGTTATGTATTTTTTATTCTTATTTTTTTTAGAGTAAATAGTTATCAGTTATGGATTGAACTTAAACAATTATGATTTAAAAACAATCTTGCTTTCAAATATGTGTGCGCAATGTTGAGGTCAAATACACACAAGTAAACATGACCACACAGGTGATAAGAATTAGTGTGTCATAGCAACAAATACTTATGATTAGTTGTTAACTATTTCAAACTTAAACGAATTAATTATTCAAGAGATTTTCAAGGTTTAGAATGTTTTATCTAAATGACCAAATAATTGTGAAATGACGCAAATATTTAAGGTTAGAACATTGATATGAGAATATTTGAAGGTTATGAGATAAATATTAATCATATTGATTATTTTTGTTTAACTAACTACTCGATAAATATTGGTTTGTTATAAAAAGACTTCAGTAGTTTGCATTATGCTACTACTAAAGTCCGGATATATGATAAATATTACATTGTTATAAATCAAGAAACATACATGGGATGGGTTGACTAGATTAGATTCTATACAAGCACTATGAGATTTTTTATCCATGCGAATAGTGAACCAGTGAGTTTCTTTCTTTCAAAAAGCGGAATTATACAATGTGGTCCTTTATCACTCGTCTAATTCATCATTGTAATGGATGGATTTGATAGTCGATGAAGATTTCCGTTTAGAACAGGTGGATAAAAGGTTTTCACATAAATGGAAATAGTAGAGAAGTTAAAGATATATTACACTTGGTGTTTTTAAATGATACAATCATATTCTGCGAGCCTCAATAGAAGAAGAGAAGATTCAAGATAAATTATACTATTATTCGAAGCTTCTATAGGGTTAGTAGTTAACTCAGGAAAGAGGTACTTGTTTCCTATCAAGGAGGTGAATAAAATTCAGATGTTGGCATATATCTTGGGTTTAATGCCCCGATCCTACACCCTGGACGTGGCAAACACTCGGAACCATTATTAGTCCCAAGTGAACCTTTAGTGTGGCTCACAACTATACTAAGACTATAAAAATTATACAGAGCTTTATGGAGGTGAGTATCACAAAGATATAAACATAACAAACATATCTCAATACTAAATATTTTAAAACATCTCAAAATATTAATTTGATTGACTCGTCAAACATGTCTAAGTCGTATATGAAGACTCTACTGAGCTAAAGATATATGGCAGGACAAGACCCACAACTACCTAAACACCCTGCTTGAAATTTTTACTAAATACCAAAAAAGATAAACTAACTAGAACCACCGAATGCAAGGAGGTCTACCAAAGGCTGATGGGAAAAGATCCAAGTAAATCGTCTGCTGCCAATCCTAAACACCTTAATCTGCATCATTTAAATATTCAATACAAAATAGCGTCACTATATAGAATGTACGATATGCATACTAGTTCAATGACACAATATACTAGCTGAGTATTATAATGAATCCCTTGATTTATTTGAAAAACAAGTAGGACCCCCTTTCTCTAGCTTATTAGGGGCCTACCAAGGAGTTCCATTAGTGACTGGTAGATTGGCTCAGGCCATTGAAGGTTGTGGGAAGCGGAGGATCTTTGCTCCATTTCGACATCAACGAATATTCAACTAAACACTCTATTTTTTGCTTAGAGAAATCTATTCAAGGAATTTTCCAATTCCTTGACCGGGTCTTGAAAACTCGGATGATGCCATAAAAAAAGAAAAAAAATAGAATATACAAATACGTCGTACTTAAATAAGTATAATCAACACGCAGTAGCCGGGAAATTGGAAAAACAAGGGCGCAAGATTTTGACATCATAATTTTTTTTATTTCTTTTTTTCACCGGGCTTGGACCATATCTCCCGAACAATCTCAGTACATATGGCGCAAGATGATTCCACATATCGAGGTCAGAATGGGATCGTATGTTTTCACGTCTTACCGTAGTGCCCGGTTTGTCTTGATTTCCAATTGATGAACAAGAAGGAAAATGGAACAATTGGATTTTGGACTCGCCCCCGGCTACGTGTCCTTTGAGATCCTTCGCCCGCCCGCCACTAGTGGAAGCAAGCTAGCCCCCTATGTTGGAAAGTTGGGGGAAGAGTGCATTTCCATCGCTAAAGATTCAATCCAGCCACAGGTTCCCCTATGGCTACCTTGTTACGACTTCACCCCAGTCGAAGACCCCACTGTGGTATGCGCCAGGAGAAGGTGGTCCAGTAATCTTCTCCAGCAGGGTGGCCATAGTGAGATAGAGTGGTGAAACTGGGTTCCGAATAAAACAAAATAGAGCGAGCGGGGAAGGCAAAAGCTATGACATTGGAATCCGCTTCAAGGTAAGCCCCACTCCACTGAATTGGAGAATTACAGAACACGTATCAGAGAGTGCTCCAATGGCAGTGGGGCACAATTGAGATAATTTTGATGATTAGAAAAGAAAAATAAGAAGGTTAGTGTTCAATGAGCTCGAGATAGCTGCCTGATGAGAGGAAGGGACGTCGGGTATAGTCTTTCTTTGGTTCCAGCCCCCCGGTTACACTAAAGCACACCAGTCAACACTGTACTATAGCGCTCACAGGTAAAAACTAAATCTTAAAGTAGAGAGTAAGATACCAAAAAGTAAAGTGTACATATGCATTTTAACAACAACGCTTTACAACTAAAACGTTATGCGATAATTAGAAATGTGGAAACTAACATAATTTACCTATTCTAGGATTTTCTCTAACCGATAACTTCTCGTGGAGATTCATGATGATAAAAAATCTTTCCCAAAGAGAGAAAAAGATATTTTTAGAAAAAGGGAAGTTGGTTTTGGAATGTTGGGATATGAACCACAAACTTTTCCCTAATTTCATTGTTAGTTTTTGATATTGAGAAATACACTTTTATTAGTTTTGGTTTTTTTTTATTCACTCTTGTTGTTGAAAACTAATGGTTGAAATCAAAGTGATTGTTGCAGATATTTGCTTAATTTCAACACACTAATGGCGGGTAGCATCATAGGTATAATATATTTGCTTTTTATAATGTGTGGCTAAAACAGCAGTTCTAGGGGTTTTGATTATGTTGTTGGATGTTGTTGATGTAGTGGGTCTTGTGCTATACTCAATTTTATTGTTTTTCATCTACGGATTTTGGTTATTTAGCATGGGATTAACTTATGGGCCAAGATTACGAACTTAATCCTAGTCTAAATCTTTGATTAATGCTCAAAACGATCAATTAATGTGGGTAAATAACTTGATTCATGCAATTTATGTTTGATTTCTATTGTTTTCTCGAAAGAGAGATTATGTCTCATTTGTAGTTTCCATATCTTCTACAAGATAGATTTTTTAAAGGTAGTAAGTTTATTTGTGATTCACATAGATGAGATCGAATAAGATTCTATGATATGGTTCTATGAGATTGAAAGAAGATTAGTGTCATTAAAGTTTACCTAGCCTATCCATTTTTTTCTAGAACTATTGAGAAACACTTGTACCCCTCTGTGACATCAATACAAATCCCCACACCCCTAGATTGTCTCATACTTGTAAAGTCCACGTGTTTTTAGCTTAAATGCAATACTTCATTAGAAAGTTTTTTTTTTTTTGTAAACTTTGGGGAATCATCAACCTAATCGTTCTAAATTTCTATAATGAATTGGTTCACATTCTAAATTTCTTAGGTTAAGTTGTATCCTTAAACCATTCCTTGTGGGATTCGGCCCCGACACTTAGTTGGGTACTTTTTTTTAAAACGACCTCCTACTCTTTTGATTATTTTTGGGTATTTTGAGTTTTATTATCCTCCAACGGACAATCCTATCTGTCCTTGGAAAACGTTCAGAGACTCTACATTTTAAATTTGTTCGAAGGATCCTTCACAAGTGCCCTCCTAGAGACAGAAGGACTTTCTACGGTCTGTAGATCGGCTCGTTCATATGTGAACCATCAATCATTACTGAAAATTCCCTTGTGAACTCAACTTACCAAGTTCCTAGGTGTTACATGCAGTTCCCTACGACGAAAATGTAACTGCTCTCTAGAAATTAAATCTTTTAGGATGTTTGTACAAAAAAATACGACTAGGTGTTTGTACCCAAGGTGATAATGCAACTAGGGTATTTGTTCCCTTGAAATGAAAAATGTTATATTTTTTCCCCCTAAGATACCTCTAGGATGTTAATTCCCTGAGGTCGAAATGCTACTAGGGTTTTTATTCCCTAGAAATGTAGGTTGATAGGGTCTTTGTTCCTAAGATACCACTAGGCTATTTGTAAGGTCATAATGCAACTATGGTGTTTGTACCCTAGAAATGAAAGGTGATAGAGTTTTTACTCCCTAAATTACCAATAGTGTGTTTGTTCCCTAAGTTCAAAATGCACCTAGGGTGTTTGTCTCAAAGAAATTAAAGATAATAGGGTGTTTGTTCCATAAAATGCCAGTAGTGTGTTTGTTTCCTAAGGTAAAATGCAACTACGGTTATTGTTCCCTAGAAATGAAAAATTATAGGGTGTTAGTTACCTAAGATACCACTTGGGTTTTTTATCCCAATGGTTAAACTGAAACTAGGGTGTTTGGTCCCTATAAATCAAAGATTTTAAACTGTTCATTCCCTAAAATACCAGTAGGGTGTTTTTTCTCAAAAGGGAATATGCAACTAGGTGTTTTCTTCCTTCACTAAAAAAATTAATATAGGGTGTTTTTCCCTAAAATACCAATAGGGTGTTTGTTTCATAACGTCAAAATGCAACTAGAGTGTTTGATACCTAGAAAGTATCTAGGGTGTTTGTTCCATAAATTCAAAATGCAACTTTTGTGTTTGTTCCCTAGAAATTAAAGGTTATATGATGTTTGTTCCCTATGAATACATTAGAGTGATTTTTTCTGTTTACTAACCAAATTTAATATGTAGAAGCTTTTAATAAGGAGGAACTATGAAATTTTTTAATTGATCTATTTTGCAACGTTCTAAAAATGAATCTTGTTCTAATATTATAGGATATGAAAATCTTTATTTGGAGAGACCGAATTTTTTTTAGGACTACCTAAAAATGAATCTTTTTTTGTTTTTTTTAGTTGTTAATTAATACAAACCCACCCATTGATAATTGACGCTTGCGTCACTCCTTAGTTTTGTATGTTTTTTATTTGTTAATATTTATAGCTATGACTAATTAGAACATGATTTTATTTTTCTATTAATTCTCAAAACCACTCCCTACGGGAACGATCCCAACCGTTGGTTGGGTTATATCACTACATGCGATCGTTTGGCACTTTAACCAAAAGAGTGTCAGTTGATTACGTCGAACATCAAAATGGCGTCGCTGCCGGGGAGTGGTGTTAGTTGAGAATTTTTAGTTAAGTTGAATTTTTATCTTGTTAATTATAGTTGAACTTAATTAATTTTTAGTTTTGGTTTTTATTTTACTGTTTTGAATAGAAAGATTGAGCATATCTGCTAGCAATGGTGACCCAATGGACCACCCTCCTCTGGAAATGATGATGCTAAGGGATAACATCCTAAGTTTCAATAAATTGGAGGGTGAGTCAGTTTATGAGTTGTGGAAAAGGTTTAAGGCTCTCTTGCAGCAGTGCCCGACTCATGGAATTCCAGATAAGATGCTTCTGGAACGTCTCTACCTAGAGCCGGAAGAGGGGTTGCCTTATGAAAGTGAGGAAAACCCCACAAATGGAACTTAAGTGGGGACTTGTGTCATGCCACGACGTTAACTAAGGCGCTTCTTGGGAGGCAACCCAAGATCCCTTAGCGTTTTATTTTTTCTTTAAGAAATAATGGTGTGTTGTTTGTGTAGG
>JAJOOS010023992.1:0-23747 GCA_029582725.1 Solanum chiquidenum
TGACATTTCGAACCTATCTGCGCCGACAGAATTCTCATTTGAGCAAGTTTACAAAAAATGTTAAGCAAAGCTAATTTTTGGCCAAAAGTTAATTTTTAAAACGCCTAACTACACAAACTGAAAATTAAAACCTCAAAATCCGAACCAACCATCCTAATAGATGAAAAATGATCTTCTGGAGCTAATCGCGCTGACGAAATTCTCATTTGAGCACGTTTACCAAAAATATTGATCAAAGTCAAATTTTGGCTAAAACATAAAAGTTAGAATGCCTAATGGCAAAAACTTAAAATGAAAGCCTGAAAACCCTAACCAACTGTTCTTTTAGAACAAAAATGGTCATTCAAAGCAAACGACATTGATGAAATTTTAATTTGAGCACGTTTATAAAATATATTGACCAAATCTAAATTTTGGTCAAAATTTCAAAGTTAAAACACCTACCAGCACAAACAGAAAATGGAAGCCTCAAAACCTGAGCCAACCATCCTATTAGACAAAAATTGACATTTCGAACCTATCTGCGCCGACAGAATTCTCATTTGAGCAAGTTTACAAAAAATGTTAAGCAAAGCTAATTTTTGGCCAAAAGTTAATTTTTAAAACGCCTAACTACACAAACTGAAAATTAAAACCTCAAAATCCGAACCAACCATCCTAATAGATGAAAAATGATCTTCTGGAGCTAATCGCGCTGACGAAATTCTCATTTGAGCACGTTTACCAAAAATATTGACCAAAGTCAAATTTTGGGCAAAACTTAAAAGTTAAAACGCCTAATGGCACAAACTTAAAATGAAATTCTGAAAACTCGAACCAACCATTCTTTTAGAACAAAACTGACCTTCCAAAGCTAACCGCCATGATGAAATTTTTATCTGAGAATGTTTACAAAAAATATTGATCAAATCTAAATGTTGGCCCAAAGTTAAAAGTTAAAGCGCCTAACGGCACAAACTGAAAATGGAAGCCTCAAAACCTGAACTAGTCATCTTATTAGACAAAAAAATAAATTTAGAAGCTATCTGCACTGACGAAATTCTCATTTGAGCACGTTTATGAAAAATGTTAAGCAAAGTCAATTTTTGGAAAAAAGTTAAAAAGTTAAAACGCCTAACGACACATATTGAAAAATTAAAACCTCAAAATCCAAACCAACCATCCTATTAGATGACAACTGATATTATGGAGCTAACCGCGCCGACGAAATTCTCATTTGAGCATGTTTACAAAAAATATTCACCAATGTCAAAATTTGGCCAAAATTTAAAAGTTAGAAGGCCTAATGGCACAAACTTAAAATGAAAGTCTGAAAACCCGAACCAACCATTCTTTTAGAACAAAAATGACCTTCCGAGGCTAACCACACTGATAAAATTTTAATCAGAGCATGTTTACAAAAAATATTGACCAAATTTAAAAGTTGGCCAAAAGTTAAAAGTTAAAACGCCTAACGGCACAAACTGAAAACGAAAGCCTCAAAACCTTAGCCAATCATCCTATTAGACAAAAAAATAACATTTAGAAGATATCTGCGCTGACGGAATTCTCATTTGAGTACGTTTACAAAAAATGTTAAGCAAAGTCAATTTTTGGCCAAAAGTTAAAAGTTAAAACGCCTAACGACACAAACTGAAAGTTAAAACCTCAAAATCCAAACGAACCTTCCTATTAGATGAGAAATGATCTTTTGGAGCTAACCGCGCTGACGAAATTCTCATTTAAGGACATTTGCCAAAAACATTAACCAAAGTCAAATTTTATCCAAAACTTAAAAGTTAGAACGCCTAATGGCACGAACTTAAAATGAAAGCCTGAAAACCCGAACAAATCATTCTTTTAGAAAAAAAATGACCTTCTAAAGCGAACCGTACTGATAAAATTTTAATCTGAGCACGTTTACAAAAAATATTGACCAATTCTAAATTTTGGCCAAAAGTTAAAAGTTAAAACGCCTAACGTCACAAACTGGAAACGAAAGCCTCAAAACCTTAACCAACCATCTTATTAGACAAAAAATGACATTTTGAAGCTATCTGCGCTAACATAATTCTCATTTGAGCACGTTTAGAAAATATGTTAAGCGAAATTATTTTTTGGCCAAAAGTTAAAAGTTAAAACGCCTAAAGACACAAACTGAAAATTAAAACCTCAAAATCCAAAACCAAGTATCCTATTAGATGAAATATGATCTTTTGGATCTAACCGCGCTGATGAAATTTTAATCTGAGCATGTTTACAAAAAATATTGACCAAATCTAAATTTTGGCCAAAAGTTAAAAGTTAAAACGCCCAACGGCACAAACTGAAAACGGAAGCCTCTAAACTTAAACCAACCATCCTATTAGACAAAAAATGACATTTTAAAGCTACATGAGCTGACGGAATTCTCAATCGAGAACGTTTACTAAAAGTATAGACCGAAGTCAAATTTTGGGCAAAAGTTAAAAGGTAAAACGCCTAACGGCAGAAACTTAAAACGAAAGTATCAAAACCTGAACCAACCATCCTATTAACATAAATTGACCTTCCAAAGCTTTCCACGCTGACAAAGTTCTCATATGACCACATTTACAAAAAATGTTAAGTAAAGTCAAATGCTGGCCAAAACATACAGGTTAAAACGCCTAATGGCACAAACTGAAAATGAAAGCCTTAAAATCCGAACCAACCATTCTTTTAGAACAAAAATGACCTACTGAAGCGAACCGTGCTGATAAAATTTTAATCTGAGCACGTTTACAAAAAATATTCACCAAATCTAAATTTTGGCCAAAAGTTAAAAGTTAAAACGCTTAACGGCACAAACTGAAAACGAAAGCCTCAAAATCTTAACCAACCATCTTATTAGACAAAAAATGACATTTCGAAGCTATCTGCGCTAACATATTTCTCATTTGAGCACGTTTAGAAAATATGTTAAGCGAAATTATTTTTTGACCAAAAGTTAAAAGTTAAAACGCCTAAAGACACAAACTGAAAATTAAAACCTCAAAATCCAAAACCAAGTATCCTATTAGATGAAATATGATCTTTTGGATCTAACCGCGCTGATGAAATTTTAATCTAAGCACGTTTACAAAAAATATTGACCAAATCTAAATTTTGGTCAAAAGTTAAAAGTTAAAACGCCCAACGGCACAAACTGAAAATGGAAGCCTCTAAACCTAAACCAACCATCCTATTAAATAAAAAATGACTTTTTAAAGCTACATGCGCTGACGGAATTCTCAATCGAGAACGTTTACTAAAAATATAGACCGAAGTCAAATTTTGGCCAAAAGTTAAAAGGTAAAACGCCTAACGGCAGAAACTTAAAACGAAAGTATCAAAACCTGAACCAACCATCCTATTAGCATAAATTGACCTTCCAAAGCTTTCCACGCTGACAAAGTTCTCATATGACCAAATTTACAAAAAATGTCAAGTAAAGTCAAATGCCGGCCAAAACATACAAGTTAAAACGCCTAATGGCACAAACTGAAAATGAAAGCCTTAAAATCAGAACCAACCGTTCTTTTAGAACAAAAATGACCTACTGAAGCGAACCGTGCTGATAAAATTTTAATCTGAGCACGTTTACAAAAATATTGACCAAATCTAAATTTTGGCCAAAAGTTAAAAGTTAAAACGCCTAACGGCACAAACTTAAAATGGAAGCCTCAAAACCTGAACCAACCATCTTATTAGACAAAACATGACATTTCGAAGCTATCTGCGCTAACGGAATTCTCATTTGAGCACGCTTACAAAAAATGTTAAGGAAAGTCATTTTTTGGCCAATAGTTAAAAAGTTAAAACCCTTAACGACACAAACTGAAAATTAAAACCTCAAAATCCTAACCAAGTATCCTATTAGATGAAAAATGATATTTTGGATCTAACCGCAATGATGAAATTTTAATCTAAGCACGTTTACAAAAAATATTCACCAAATCTAAATCTTGGTCAAAAGTTAAAAGTGAAAATGGCCAACGGCACAAAATGAAAACGAAAGCTTCAAAACCTGAACCAACCATCCTATTAAACAAAAAATGACATTTCGAAGTTACCTGCACTGACGAAATTCTCATTCGAGAACGTTTACCAAAAATATTGACCGAAGTCAAATTTTGGCCAAAAGTTAAAAGGTAAAACGCCTAACGGCACAAACTTAAAACGAAAGTATAAAAACCTGAACCAACCATCCTATTAACATAAATTGACCTTCCAAAGCTTTTCGCTGACGAAATTCTCATCAGACCAAATTTACAAAAAATGTTAAGCAAAGTCAAATATTGGCCAAAACGTAAAAGTTAAAACGCCTAACGACACAAACTAAAAATAAAAGTCTCAAAAGTCAAACCAAACATCCCTCTAGACAAAAAATGACCTCACAGACCTAATTGTGTTGACAGAATTCTCATCCGAGAACGTTTACAAAAATATCGATCGAAGTCAAATTTTGGCCAAAAGTTAAAAGTTAAAATGCCTAACTGTACAAACTTAAAATGGAAGTATCCAAACCTGAACTAACCATCCTATTAACCTAAATTGACCTTCAAAATCTTTCCGCATTGAAGTAATTCTCATGTGAGCACGTTTAAAAAAATGCCATGCAAAGTCAAACGTTGGCCAAAACTTTAAAGTTAAAATACTTAACGGAACAAACTGAAAATAAAGCCTCAAAATCCAAACAAACCACCCTATAAGACAAAAAAAACCTTCAGAGTCAACCGTACTTACAAAATTCTTATCCGAGCATGTTTATCAAAAATATTGATCAAAGTTAAATTTTGGCCAAAACATAAAATTTAAAATGCCTAACGGCACAAACTGAAAACGGAAGCCTCAAAACCATAACGAACCATCCTATTTGACCAAAAATGAAATTTCAGATCTAAATGCACTGACGGAATTCTCATCCTGACGCGTTTACAAAAAATATTGTCCAAAGTCATATTTTGGCCAAAACATAGATTTGAAACGCCTAATGCCATAAACTAAAAACAGAAGCCTCAAAACCCGAACCAACCATCCTACTAGACAAAAAATGACCTTTCGAAGCTAACCGCACTGACTAAATTCTAATTTGAGCATGTTTACAAAAAATATTGACCAAAGTCAAATATTGACCAAAAGTTAAAAGTTAAAATGTCTCACGGCACAAACTGAAAATGAAAGCCTCAAAACCCGAACCAACCATCCTATCAGACAAAAAATGACCTTCCGGAGCTAACCACGTTGACATAATTATAATCTTACCATCTTTATCAAAAATATTGACCAAAGTCAAATTTTGGCCAAACATTAAAAGTTAAAACACCTAACAACACAAAATGAAAATGAAAGCTTCAAAATCCAAACCAACGTAACCATTCTATTATATAAAAAATTACCTTACTTTTGCCATTGTGTGATCAATTGCTTTATCATCATCACTGCTACCTTCAAATACTCCATTTTCATCAGATTCATAATTAGATAAGCCATTGTCGTCATTATTCATTTGAGTGAACTTCCTTATTTCCAACCACATTTTCATCTTCTTCATCGTCAGTGCACTAAAATATTTCACCTCCTGCTTCTTTAATATTTTCATCTATTATATTCAGATTTATTCGAACCTCTCTTATTCAAATTTTTTTATGTATTGAACAATATTCTTATATCTGTATCATTATCAAGTTTTATTGTACCACCAATTTTTGGATGAATCACTCCTAAGAAAGTGGTTTTTCCTAACCAAGTAGAAGGATCTCCTGTTACAATATTTATCATTAAATATATCATTAAAGTTTAAATTCGGGGGGAAATATTGATTCAGTATTAAATAATTAAATTTACTTATTATTTCAACACTTGATGATGATTTACCAAATAATGTAACTTCTCAATTGGTAACTTTACCAACTATTCAAATATCAGTTAGTAATTTAATAATTTACCAATAAATTATATCACAGTTGGTCATAGTTACTATATTTCCAACTCAACATTCACATGTAATATTACCAACTAAAAATTAATATGTTGGTAAGTTTTACCAATGGATTAATGATCGGTTGGTATATTACCAACTATTTTAATTATGTTATTAATTTACAAACTACAATCTTTATTCGTCGGCAAATTTTTCCGACTGATTGAATATTGTTGGCAAGTTTGCCAACAAATTACATTTAGTTACTAATTTACCAACATATTTATATTTGGTTGGTAAATTTAACAACAAAATCTTGTTGTTGGTAAATGGTTGGTTATTAATTCGTTGGTAATCTGTTAATAAATTATATAATAAAAAAATTTGTCATATTTACCAACCGATATATACGCCGTTGGTAATATTACCAACAAAAGGTGTGCGTTAGTAATATTTCAGTTGGTAATCCATTGGTAGAAAGTTGTTAAATTTAGCGCCATTTTTTCCCGCCGTATTTACCAACTAAAATGCTTAGTTAGTAATATTTTTGTTGGTAATCTGTTAGAATTTAGTTGTTAAGTTTTAAAATATGATTCGGTTAGAAATATGTTGGTAATTTGTTAGTAAAATACTAACAAACTTAAGTTGTTAGTAAAATCTATTGGTAATTTGAGGGTTTTTTTGTAGTGTTCAACTTTTATGTAATCGTTTTCGTTGACAAATCCTATAAGGGTACGGTATATGAGATCAACTAAATATGTGATATGCGAGAAATTAAACTCCCAACTATATATAGAAAATAAATAAAAGTTTTATATATGAACTTTTTTTAAAGTCAACTAGACAACGTGATATGTATTGTTTTTCTACTCATAATGTGTTCTGTCAGGAAACAATCCAGTTAATAATTTCTCTATACATTTTTATTTTTCTAACTATTTTAAAAATGGAAAAGATTCAAAATTTCAATTGAATTATGATAATTTATATCCTCCGTTATATTTTGAAAACCACAAATATCTTCAAGAGTTATCAACTTAAATTTTTATTGATGTAGCAAACTACGTGGACTAATCCTTCCATCTAAGTATTGTCACTCAATAAATTATGGATCATTAATTCTAACCCGATAGAAATCAATATCTTAATCGGGGACAACTTTATTTTGAAGATATGGTGACAAAAAATTCAATAAATGCATCAATCTCTTTGCTTAAAACTAGAAAACCAGACATTCACACAATTCAATACGTGCCATATCCCACATGATTTTGCCTTAAAGACCCAACTCAAGTTGAACAACTAGAGCTATAAAGCAGAATTCGAGCAGAGAGCATGTTCTCGCGTCTGGTCAAAATATTTATGTATACATCACATGCGTAAAAAAGTATATATATATATATATATATATATATGAGAATGACATGTAGCATGAGAGAGGTGTTTTAAATTACTTAATCATATGTGTTTGCATGATGGACAACACAAAAATCATGAACTATTTGTGAACTAGTGAATTTGGTAAAAAGTTATTTAAATTTATTATATCCTCTTTTTATGAAAATAAAATAATTTGTAAACAATATATATTTGAGTTAATTGATAAATATAAATTATTTAAAAGATATATTATGTACTTCAATATAGATGTCGAATAAAAAAAACATAAGTTACAAAAATAAAAAGAAGACGAAAAAAATGAAAAGAACGAAGATAAAATTACCAATAAAATAACTTTTTTTCTTTTACCTATTGAAGGTACTACTACACCACTTCTTCATGAACCAATTATTTTATATAAATTACAAATAAAAATAGATTTTATTTATAATTTTTTTGTTATATGATATACTAAAAAACAAAGTATTCATAAATTTGTGAAGTATAATACCTACAAATTTTAGTCTTTTATGTGTTTACGAATATCTTTTCATGTATTCAATCATATCTTTTATTTAATTTGTTGTATAATACTATATACAAAGTACAAGTTTGTGAAGTACACATTTTGAAAATTTAGTCGTTATTAATATATTTATATACATTTAATCATAATTTCTTTGATATGAATTTTATATTATAAAACATTAAATAAACGAAAAAAGGAATAGAATAAAAAGGAAATGATATAAACTTATTCATAATTTCGGCAGTCCCTTTTTTTTTTGTTCTTCTTAATACCTTTCTTTTTCATTTTAGTTTTTTACCTAACACGTTAATTATTTGCCTTTCAAAATTATAACCTTTATTTTTTAAAAAAATAATTCAAATTCGAAGTCATTTCCTTTCTTATTCTACTCATAGTACATTAAAATTAAAGTTCTCTCTCTCTTTACTTGCTTTAAATAATATTTCATGTCATTTAAATATTTTATTATTTTTTTTTATAAATTTAGGGAGACTATATATGGAATATACTAAAATTTATATATGGAATAAAATAAAAGAATCATTCTTTGTATATTAAGTTTTAATTTGACAATATTGTATATATGGAACATACTTAGATTTATGTATGAAACAAAATAAATGAATCGTTTTTTGTATTTAAATTTTAATTAGGAAATATTATATATATATATATATATATATACTAGAGCCTAAGCGTGAGGTTAACGTCAAGAGTTAAGGGTAAGGGTTAAGGGTTTTCGGTGTAGGTCATGGTTTGGGAACCTAGGCTACCTAAAACTTACCCTAGCTACTGCCTCCCTAGACCACGAGGGTCTTCACGACCCGTGATGGTCACCACGAGCCGTGGTGCCACCCGTGGTGGCTAGGCAGTATGCCCTAGTTTGGTGCCAAGTCAAGGCTCCCCTTCACGAGCCACTTCACGACTCGTGGTCATGACCACTACCGTGTGAAGGCTCATGGGGTGGCCTTAGCTTGGTGGGAGTGGTGCATGATTGAGGACGCTACTTCCCCATAGACCACAGGCACCACCATGAGTCGTGTTGCCCTAGACGGTCTGTCAAAGTGGGCGTGAAGCTCACTTGGGCTCAAGGGAGGCAAGGCAACTTTGCCTAGCTACTGCCTCCATGATCACGAGCATCACCACGACTTGTGGTGTTAAACACGGATCGTGAGAGCTTCTGTGGTCTTACCTTGGCCTTGGAGAGATTGGCAAGGTTAGGAGGCATACTGCCTAGGGGACCATGGGCACCACCACGAGCCGTGGTGCCCCTCACGACCTATCAAATTGGGCATGGTCCCTGACGGTCTGCCATAGTTGAGGGTGTGAGTAATTTCGTTTTAATTATTTAAAGTGTGGGGTCAATTTTAAATGGTTTATATCATTAATATATATAGTTTTAAGTCTTTTAACAAGTCATTTACTCATTATTTCCCCAAATCAAAACAAGAGTTCCTCCTTTCAAAAATTCTCTCTCTAGAAGTTCTCAAGGAAGAAGAAGAAGTGAGATCTAGGGTTTGTGGATTTCAAAGGGGTTTCTTCTCAAATTGCTTCAAGTATTCTTAGCAAAGGTATGGCGATCTTTCATCTAGGGATAGCTTCCATCCCTAGAGTCAATTTCAAAATAGATTTCAAAGATTACAAGTTTATGAAAGACCTAGGGTTTTACTCAATCTCATGGGTTCTTTCTTCTAATGATTTCAAATAGTTTCTAATGGCATATATTGATTGTATTGATGTTTAATTGATGATTTATGATGAAAAGACTCTATGAACCCACAATTCCTCTCAATTCCTATATCGTACCCTTATGAAGTGGGTTTGTTGATTATGAAAGCTTATGATTGGGTTTTGTCTAAATTGCTTTAGATTATTGAATTGTATCATTATTTATGCCTTAATTATGATAGATTGTTGGTATTTTGATGATTTAAGATTTATGGCCTTGAAAGTGAGTTATGATTAAATTACATGTGAAGTAGAATGTGTTTGATTCACTTGAAAGGTGGAGGTGTTTACTTGTTAGTTATGTGCATGTGAATTCAATGAGGTTAAGGTGATATTGTATAGAATGTATTTGTGTTGGTATTTAAAGGCTAATTCTCAATTTGACACTCATGAATGATAATGATGGAATGTGAAGGGTTCTATAATGTAATGAATGTATATATCTTGACTCATGTCTTAATGTCTTGAATTGGTAGACCTAATGTTGGTAACCGTTCATGAATGAATGAATAATGAGGTATTCTAGCTTATGTATTCAATCGGTAGACCTAAGGTTGGTAGCCCTTCATGATGAGTCTAGGACCCAATGTGATGTTAAACCTTGAATTGATAGACCTAACGGTGGTGGCCCTTTCTTGTGTGAAATGATGAACCTTGAAACGGTAGACCTAATGGTGGTGGCCCTTTCTAGAAAAGTCAATAAGCTATCCTTGTAATGTGTCTTGGGTCGGTAGGCCTAATGTTGGTGGCCCTCTCAAGTGCGTTAATGTAATGAAATAAAACTACTCTATGGGAATGTAGGCTAAGCACCGAAAGGATAAGGTAAATATGGAGGTCCTCCTTACGTTAGGCCAGATTTCAAAGAACGTCTTGCTTATCTCTTAATTATGTGCCCACATAGGTCTAGCTAGTCGATCCATTTAAGCTAAAGTTAATGGTCTTACCTTAGGCAAGTAGACAACCTTTTTAAGGTGTGGGGTTCTATGACATCGGATTCCATGACAAGATATCATGGTCTATCTCACTTAAACACTTATTCCCATCATGTGAGATGTGCATTGTAGTTGCTTGAGAAGTTCAATGAAACATGGGTAGTAGTATGAGATGCTATCCATGTATTGCACTAGTAGGCTTTGATAGGGCTATAGTGAGTTCTCTAAGTCTTAATGGAAAATGAATGAAAGTGCTCTAAATGAAGGTATCGAAGAAAGTTGACTTTATTGTCTATTGTAAGGATGCATGCTATAATTGGATTGTTTATGAGTTACTTCCTTGTCATGACTTATGGTATATGAATGTGCCTTGTCTATGGTGACTTCAAAGGAGTACTTAGTGTGAGTAGTATTATGGGATGCTACTTGCACATTACACAAGTTGACTTAGAGTTGTCTTAGATGTTGGTCTTAATGTGATGATGTGATTCATGTAATGTTTATGTCTCTTATATGATTTATTATGTAAAGGTGGAAAGGATGAATGGTAAGTTCACTTTTGGTGACCTTAAGGTGGTGCCTTAGTGTGGGTGGTGGTATGGGACGCAACCCATACATTGCACAAGGTATAGCTTGAGGGTTACTTGAGGTGGAATCTCAAGGTGAAGGTAAAGGTTTTTACGTGATCTTGTTCAAATGTGAAAATGGGACTTGTATGTTGGTTGTGAGTTATATTATGCCTCGTTTATCAATGTTTATGAAGATTTACCAAAATGGCATAAAAGCATGACTTTTAAAGAAAATGTCATTTTTAAGCATGTTTTTGCATGGTCATCATACTTAGTACATTTTGTGTGCTAATCCATATTTCTTCTATTTTCTACAAAATGTAGGTTCCGGCAAGTGATTGCTTCTAGCAAGGATTGAAGTGCTTGGATAGAGTTTCCTCCAAGGCTTGGTATGTCCTCATGGATTCTAGGACAAGAACTCTTATGTTTCATTTCCTTATGTAATAGACATTTTAGTAGTCTTTTCGATTGTAAAGGGTCTTGTCCCTACTTATGTTTTGAGATGGCGTCTAAGATGTCCATGTGAGACTTAGTATTCCGCTACTTTATAAATGAGTTTTATATTGTTGGATATAAATAAAGTTTTAAATTCCACACTATTTCTATATGTCGAATGTTATGAATGCTAAGATGCTTGTACGAGACCCCTTCGGGGTCAAGTATGCCGGTTATGACTAGGGGGTACTCTCGGGTCATGAAAAAATTGGTATCAGAGCATAAGATTTTGGAAATGGTTTTTACGGTTGATGTTTCTCAAGCCACGTCTAGTAGAGTCTTGTTCATCGATGTGAGTCGTGACACATCTATGAGTGAGAGGCTATAGGACGTTAGAATGTTACACTTCTTTCATTATTCTTGGAGTCGTGCCATAGAGTTTAGGTCTATGAGTGTGGTTTTCCTAATATTTCTCTTGTGTTTATTGGATATGAATACAAGGGAGAATCCAAGAAGAGCGGATGAGGAGAATGTGAATGAGGGAGTTCATCCCCAAGGTCCTTAAGATGGGCAAGTTCTTCAAGTCAATGAAGGAAATCAAGTTCCGGTTGAGGTTCCGACCATGACTAATGAAGAGATTAGGTCGGCTTTTCTAACCTTAGCCCAAGCTATGACGGCCCAAGTTAATAGGGATGTGGGACCAAGGGTAAATGCCATTGAGGGCACTATGGCTTCTAGGTTAAGGGACTTTGTGAGGATGCATCCTTCAGTATTTATTGGTTCCAAGGTGGGAGAGGACCCACAAGAGTTTTTGGATGAGGTGTAAAAGATAGTCAATGCTATGGGGGTGATTCTAGGGAAAAAGCGGAACTTGCCTCTTATCAATTGAAGGAAGTGTCCCAAGTGTGAATCACACATTGGAAAAGCAATAGACCGGTAGAAGCGGGTTCTATAGAATGGGAGGGTTTTAAGAGAGCCTTCCCTGGTAAGTACTTTCCCCATGAGAAGAGGAAGGTTAAGGTAGAGGGGTTTATAAACCTTAGACAAGGTAGCATGAGTGTGGAGGAGTATTCTTTGAAATTTACCCTATTCTCTAAGTATGCTCCATCTTTAGTGTCCAACCCTATAGATGAAATGAGTAGGTTTGTCACCGGTGTATCCGACCTTGTTAAGGAAGAGTGCCGTACGGCAATGCTCCATGAGGATATGAACCTTTCTAGGCTTGTTGTGTATGCTCAATACATTAAGGAGTCCAAGCTTAAGAGGAAGAGTGGTGAAGTGAAGAGGCTTATATCCGATGAGCAAGGGCAACCTAGGTTCAAGAAGAGAGCTCCAAACCAAGATTCTTCAAGCACTACTAAGGTCAACCAAGAGAGAGGTGGTGGTCTCAATTTTCTAAACCTACTTGCCACAATTGTGGAAATAAGCATTTTGGAAAGTGCCTAGCCGGTACTAATGGATGCTATGTGTGTGGAAAAAATGATCACCAAGTGAAAGATTGTCCTACTCTTACGGCTAGGGGAAGGGAGGCCAAGCAAGCTTCTTATGATGGCTCGGATCCCAATGCTCCAAAGACGAGTCATTTCTATGCTCTTCAAGCAAACAAGGACAAATGAGCTAGTCCGTATGAAGGTACTGGTAAGTTATAGTTCCTTGTTGTTGTGATGGTGTCCTTATGTTGCTTTCATGATGCCTTAGAATGGGTTTATCCTTAAGTGGGGGATGGTATGACGAATAGTAGGTTGTGGTGAGTTTTGATGTCCTTGTCACTTTCTTCTATTCTTATTCAAGTTTGAGACCAAGAGTTCTTTGTAGCTTGTTTCATGTTTTGGAGTCATGTGTGATAATGTGTTGCATGGACTCCTTATGTTATGCATTCTCTTAATGAATTCATGTTTAAATGATAAAATGAGTTTTGACTTATGTTCCTCATGTTGATATGGATCTAGTATGACTTGTCTATGTGCTTCATGAGTTGAAATGTTGAGCATGTATATATTGTGATCTTTGAGAAGGGTGCATAATTTTCATTTTGATGTTGAAATGAGCATGATGTGACAAGGAGAAGGTAGTTCCTCCAATGAAATGAGAAATTGGGTGCATAATCAGTTGGTACATGTAGTTCCTACTTATTTGTTGTGTTTTGAACCTTATTGATGTGGAGTTGATGTTTCCTCCTATGTTTATGCATTGTTTATGATGTTGCATGATTGTTGGGCTGCTAGTCTTGAGTCATTTTCCCTTAATGTGTTTAAAGTGTCATTCGAGGACGAATATTCCTAAGTGGGGGATAATGCAACAACTCGCAGAATGGTAGGATGAACTAGAGCCTAAGCATAGGGGTTAACGTCAAGAGTTAAGGGCAAGGGTTAAGGGTTTTGGGTGTTGGCCATGGTTTGGGAACCTAGGCAACTTAAAACTTACCCTAACTATTGCCTCCCTAGACCACGAGGGTCTTCACGACCCGTGGTGGCTAGGCAGTATGCCCTAGTTTGGTGCCAAGTCAAGGCTCCCCTTCATGAGCCACTTCACGACTCGTGGTCATGACCACGGGTCGTGGGAAGGCTTATGAGGTGGACTTAGCTTGGTGGGAGTGTTGTATGATTGAGGAGGCTACTTCCCTATATACCACGGGCACCACCACGAGCCGTGGTTCCCTAGACGGTCCGTCAAAGTGGGTGTGAAGCTCACTTGGGCTCAAGGGAGGCAAGGAAACTTTGCCTAGCTATTGCCTCCATGATCATGAACATCACCATAACTCGTGGTGTTAACCATGAATCGTGGGAGCTTCTGTGGTCTTACTGTTTTACTCAAAAATAAAAATAAAAGAAAAATGACTAAGTTTAAAAAATCGACTAAACTTATAGTTTAAGAGAAATCGAATTTCAAAAAGAAACAGAGTCGCCACTTAATTTTTGAAAGAAATTAAGAAAACTTAAGATTTTCAAAAAATTTAAAACAGACTAAAAATCATTTGAAATTCCAAAGATGATTCGGGGTTCAATTTATATTTCGAGAAGGGTTTAAGCATTCGAAATGTCCGCTAACTTGCGGTTGACCAACGATTTGACTAAAATGACTTTTCAACTAACTTTTAAAATTTAACTAAGTTTAAAAGAAAGATAATTTTAAGTTGTTACTTTTAAGGGAAAGATGGCATAATTCTTATCAAGACAAAATAAATTATATGTAACTAAATATATAAATAAGTAAATAATAGATATTTCAAAAATAAGAAAGGCTATCTTAGGAAACTTAATTAAATTAAACCATAAAAAAACAGGTAAAGGTTAGTCAACACAATGATAAATAAATACAAGAGAGAAGAAAATATCAAATTTGGTCCCTTTTCCCAAATTCAAATTCTTGGGCTTGGCCCAAACCTGTTCTAAACTCTAAGAGTGGGCCTGCTGATGGGTTTCAGCCCATTTTCACCCCTTTTTACACTTGGATTCTGTGTATACATTCTATGTATACCGCTGTATACGGGCCGTATTGTTTCTGCATTTTTCTGTATATCAAGCTTTGACTCGTATTTCATCTTCGAACCTGCATATCTGCCTTCAACCTGTGCTTTGCTGCATTTTAGACCTGTATACTGATGTATACAACTTATTTTTGAACTTTTTCGAGGACTGTCTCATCTTCCTTTAACATGTATTTCAGCTTCCAACTTTCCAACGATAGTCAAGGCTCGACTCAAAGAGATTCAAGTCGAAGATATGCTAAGAGGGGAGTCCAAAAGGACTCGGATTGGAGTCACATGCGTCAACAATAAAATTACATATGAGAGCCCATACATTAAATCGATACAAGAAGCATAGAAAGAATGACATCAGAATATCAAAACAAAATTTATGCGCTACTGCTACAAACCATAAGTCATTCTACCAAAATATATTATGGGGGACTTAAAATAGTGATGAGAAAAATCTTAACTTTGGTACTCATAGGAGGTGTCACTCACAAGTAAAATTTAACAAGCTAATCAAACCAACAGAGGAGTAGATACAAACATTATTAAATTAATTTCCAACCACATTCATATATCCTTAACAATTTATGACTAACTGGATCATTAACTATTCTAGACATGAAGGATTAGGAAATATCACATATTATCTAAGTTTTAATAAACACACTTAACAATGAATTGACAATAGTTAATTGGTACACCATACTTAGCATAGAGAATGAATTCCAATTAAATTAAGATATTATCCAAAATTAAACTAAAGCCGTATTAAATAAAGGAATATCATCACAAAATGCCAAATTTTCCTAGACTAGAATATGTATAATCTAAAACAAGATGAGCAGCTACTAGATTGAGGGAACAATGATTGAAGAAACACATAAACTAGTGATAAATCACAAAGAGGATTGTACTAAAAGTTCCAATATTACTGTCTCAAGCTAAACTGCGAACACAATGCTTAGATTTCTAGGATAACAAGGAACAAATTAAAACAACAAGATAACAATTTTCATATTTCATTTATAACAAGCTAAACTGGAGTTTTAGGACGAACAAATAACACAGAAAGCCAACACATTACTGTAAGATACCCAAAATTATTTAAACTTGAGAGTTGCTGCTTAACATCACACAAGCAATAGCCAATTGATCTAAAATAGCTAACCACACTCAAACGAAAAGATTATCAACACAAGCGACTTCATTCGAAGAAAATCAAACTATTACATCAGCAAGATTCAAAGCAAACTCAAAGGGATAGACCATCAACCGTGTTCAACAATAAGATCACTAAAATGTCAAGAAAGCGATAGCAACATTAGAGAAGAAACAAGCTAAGCAGTAGCTAAGGACTTTGACAAAAATGAAACAACCATAGAAAGAAACTAATAAATACTCAATGAAAATACAACTAGAATTGCAATAAATCAACAACAAATACAGAATATAATACTCTTAGCATTCCAACCATATCAAGAGACACAACAATTTATTAATTAACATAAAATCCTAAAGAGAAAGAAGGACTAATAGAACTGAAACAGAAACGAAACATAAGACTAAGGATATTACCTTTTCCGGTGCAACGAACTAAAAAAACTCGAGTTACAAGAGACAATTCCACCACCAACATATTAACTCCAGTGAGCTCTGATGAACCAAAAAAAGAAAAGCAAGAACTAAGACTCAGAATTTCTGCGGATTCGATGTTATAAGTAACACTGTTGTCAACCGAAATTTCAAACTTCCTCCTCTATTTTTCCTTATTTCTCGCCTTTTAGGCTTTTCTCTCCAACTCTATTTCTCCCAACCTTAAACAATGAAGAAAGAGAGGGTTTATATAGAGGGCAGATAGGATTGAATTTGGGGGGAAATGGGTGATGAATTTTTGAATTTCCAATTCGAATTCATCTTGGAGGATAAGGCTTGAACAACTAAGAATTGGTACGATTCTCAACGGAAAAATGAAGGGAGCCGTCCGATTTCTTGAGAATGACAATCGAGGCGCAAGATGGAGACATCTGGATTATTCTCCAACGATCTCAGTACGAACGAATAAGGAGAGAGGAGAGGGATGCGGGCTGTGCGAGATGGGTCGGTCCACAATTTTTCTATAGTTCTGGGTTTCGATTTTGGCTGGGTTTCATTGAGGAGGAAGAAGAACGTGTAAAGGGGTCTGGTCGGTATTGCTGTACGTATACTATATTGGATTGTTGGTTAAATGGGCTGGGGTTGGAAAGTTGCTGTAAAGAATTGGAAATGGGCTGAAATAAATTGCTATTGGGTCTGGGAATTAAGGGAATTGGGTATGAGTTTCTGAAATTGAAAATGGGCTAAAGGATTGCCGTTATAGCCAAACAAAGTTAAAGATCTAATCAAATTGAATTAGTTTAATAATTTCGGCTAGAAATTAAATAGGACGAATTAATATAAATTAATTAATGAGCTTCTTACTCTTAACGAAATAAAATAATTAACTTAGTTATAAACTAAATAATTTAAAATATAAACTATTATATAACTAAACTAATTAACCAAATATTTAACAAATCTTTTTGAGACGGTTTTCGAATATTCATAAACTACACTAATTATATGCAAAATTATATAAAACATATATATTGTTTAAAAATTATAAAAAAAAAGTGACAAAACTATTTAAAATAACTTGAAAAATATTTTTGAATTTTATAAAGTCAATTATTTCAAATCGTTTCGAATTTTAAGGAGCTCGATGGTTAATTTATATTGTGGAGGTCCAAAATTGGGTGTCAACACTTACCATCGACTTGGAGGGCTTGGAAAGGTTACGAGGCACACTGCCTAGGGGACCATGGGCACCACCACGAGCCATAGTGCCCCTCACGACCCGTCAAGTTGGGCGTGGTCCCTGACGGGCTGCCTTAGTTAAGGGTGTTTGAGTAATTTCGTTTTAATTATTTAAAGTGTGGGGTCGATATTAAATGGATTATATCATTAATATATATAGTTTTAAGTCTTTCAACAAGTCATTTACTCAATATTTCCGCAAATCAAAACAAGAGTTCCTCCTTTAAAAAATTCTCTCTCTAGAAGTTCTCAAGGAAGAAGAAGAAGTGAGAGCTAGGGTTTGTGGATTTCAAAGAGGTTTCTTCTCAAATTTCTTCAAGGATTCTTAGCAAAGGTATGGTGATCTTTCATCTAGGGATATCTTCCATCCATAGAGTCAATTTTGAAATAAATTTCAAAGATTACAAGTTCATGAAAAACCTAGGGTTTTACTCAATCTCATGGGTTCTTTCTTCAAATGATTTCAAATGGCATATATTGATTGTATTGATGTTCAATTGATGATTTATGATGAAAATACTCTATGAACCCATGATTCCTCTCAATTCATATATCGTACCATTATGAAGTGGGTTCGTTGATTATGAAAGCTTATGATTAGGTTTTGTCTAAATTGCTTTAGATTATTCAATTGTATCATTATTTCTGCTTTAATTATGATAGATTGTTGGTATGTTGATGATTTTAGATTTATGGCCTTAAAGGCAAGTTATGACTAAAATTACATGTGAAGTAGAATGTGTTTGACCCACTTGAAAAGTGGAGCTGTTTACTTGTTAGTTATGTGCATGTGAATTCAATGAGGTTAAGGTGATCTTGAATAGATTGTATTTGTGTTGGTATTGAAGGGCTAATTATCAATTTGATACTCATTAATGATGATGATGATGATGGAATTTGAAGGGTCCTATAATGTAATGAATGTATATATTTTGACTCATGTCTTAATGTCTTGAATTGGTAGACCTAATGTTGGTAACCTTTCATGAATGAATGAAGGAATAATGAGGTATTCTAGCTTATGTCTTGAATCGGTAGACCTAAGGTTGGTAGCCCTTCATGATGAGTCTAGGACCCAATGTGATGTTAAACCTTTAAACGGTAGACCTAAGGTTGGTAGCCCTTCATGATGAGTATAGGGCCCAATGTGATGTTAAACCTTGAAATGATAGACCTAATGGTGGTGGCGCTTTCCTGTGTGAAATGATGAACCTTGAAACGGTAGACCTAATAGTGGTGGCCCTTTCTAGAAAAGTCAATAAGCTATCCTTGTAATGTGCCTTGGGTCGGTAGGACTAATGTTGGTGTCCCTCTCAAATGCGTTAATGTAATGAAATGAAACTACTCTATGGGAATGTAAGCTAAGCACCGAAAGGATAAGGTAAAGATGGAGATCCTCCCTACATTAGGCCGGATATCAATGAACGTCTTGCTTATCTCTTAACTATGTGCCCACATAGGTCTAGCTAGTGATCCACTTAAGCTAAAGTTAACGGGCTTACCTTAGGCAAGTAGACCACCTTTTTACGGCGCGGGGTTCTATGACACCAGATTCTATGACAAGCTATCATGGTCTATGTCGGTTAAACGCTTATTTGCATCATGTGAGATGTGCATTGTAGTTGCTTGAGAAGTTCTATAAAAAATGAGTAGTAGTATGGGATGCTATCCATGTATTACACTAGTAAGCTTTGGTAGGGATATAGTGAGTTCTCTAAGTCTCAACTGCTAATGAATGAAAGTGCTCTAAATGAAGGTATCGAAGAATGTTGACTTTATTGTCTATTGTAAGGATGCATGCTATACTTGGATTGTTTATGAGTTACTTCTTTGTCATGACTTATGGTATATGAATGTGCCTTATCTATGTTGACTTAAAGAGTACTTAGTGTGAGTAGTATTATGGTATGCTACTTGCACATTGCACAAGTATGACTTAGAGTTTTTTTTAGATGTAGGTCTTAATGTGATGATGTGATTCATGTAATATTTATGTCTCTTATATGCTTTATTGTGTAAAGGTGGAAAGGGTGAATGGTAAACTTACTTTTGGTGACCTTAAGGTGGTGCCTTAGTGTGGGTGGTGGTATGGGACGCTCCCCATACATTGCACAAGGTATAGATTGAGGCTTACTTGAGGTGGAAGCTCAAGGTGAAGCTAAAGGTTTATACATGATCTTTTTCAAATGTGAAAATGTGACTTGTATGTTGGTTGTGACTTGTATTACGCCTCGGTTATCAATGTTCATGAAGATTTACCAAAATGGCATAAAAGCATGACTTTCAAACAAAATGTCCTTTTTAAGCATGTTTGTCCATGGTCATCATACTGGGTACATTTTGTGTGCTAATACATAATTCTTCCATTTTCTACAAAGTGTAGGTTCCGGCCAGTGATTGCTTCTAGCTAGGGTTGAAGTGCTTGGATAGAGTTTCCTCCAAGACTTGGTATGTCCTCATCGATTCGAGGACAAGAACTCTTATGTTTCATTTCCTTATGTAATTGACATTTTAGTAGTCTTTTTGATTGTAAAGGGTGATGTTTCAATTGAGTAATCAACGATACAACTTCCAGTACGAGTGTCTACGAATCGTGCAATAGTATAGTAACTAAACCAAGGGTTGGGGTCGTGTCCCAAGGGAGTGGTTTTGAGAATTAATAGAAAAATAAAATTAGGTTCTAACTGGTCGTAGCTAAAGACATCAACGATGAAAAACATTGTAAATCAAAGAGGGGGACACAAAAGTGTTAAATAACAATTTGGGGGTTTTGTCACAAGTATAGAAAAAACACAAAAATAACAAGAAAATCAAGTATGGGGAAGTGTTCATGTGGTGTGACTGCAATAAAAGTTGAGATAAATAGTTGGGTACATGTTTTCGATAGGAAATTTGCAAGATAATAGTGACTAGGCTAACCTTTAGATGGAAATAAGTTCCCTTTCGGGCAACTACCCCGTTTCAAATGCATTCCTCTCGGACACCCATTTGCCGCCTGAAGGCCAGCCTACGCCTTACCCCACTCATTCTCTCGAGCTGAGTGTTAGGATATGGGACTAGAGCTCACCCTCTCGGGCTGAACCTCATGTCGACCCGCTTCTTAGGCCATCAGTCTAGTGGTCTTGGTTTCGCGACCTCCCTCTCGGGCAACCCGTAAACACATGGGTGGCTTTTTATTTGCAACTACAAACCCATTAAATTAAACCACAACGAATAGGTGAAATCACCATTAAAATACATTTAACCTATCAACAAGCAAGACCCAACAATAATATCAACTCATATTAGCTAAATCACACCCCAAGAATGGGGTTTTTTTTCCAAACATCAAGAAATAACAAAATACACTTAAAATAATACTGAAATAAAATGGGTATAAGAAATTAAACCTTGATTTAAGCAAAGGAAGAAGAATAGAGAAGACCCACTTCCAACTTGGGGAAGAAGAACTCATTTCTTCAAGTTTTCCAAAACCCTCTCCAAACTTGAGAGTAAAATAAAAAGCACTAAAAATTATATTAAGAATCTGATATTGTCTAATAATACTACCAATACTCCATACTAAGCTATAACTCTCAACGAGTATTTATAGTTTTTAGAAATTTATGTTGCGGCGGATCATTAGGCGAAATTAGTGGGATCGCCGATCAACTCGGCGATTCGCCCTTTGGTGTTGTTCATTACCTTCTTGCACCATCCTTCGGCATCGTCGTGTTCTGGGTCATTGGGCGACATAGTACTGCTTCGCGTAACTCCTCGGCGATACGCCGACTGCTCTTTTTTTCTGCCAACTTGATCCTTTCCTTCGAGGCTCAGTACACTGGAATAAAAGGCAAAGTGGGATCCTTCGGTGATTCACCAAGTGGACTCGGTGATCCCGAGGCCTTCCTTTTCTTGTTCCTTTCAGCCTTTTTGTTCCTTTTTGCGAAGTAGCAACCATGCTTTCTGTCAAACTTCAAATACCTGAAACTTAAGGGTTTTCATCAGATATTGAGATAAAACAAGCATTTGAGGACACAATTTCTATTAAAATATAGCCCTAACTAAGTCCAATTTATGGACTCATGAACACCCCAACTTAAAATTTTGGTTGTCCTCAAGCAAAATCAAGTTCAGTTGTTCAAAAGGGTGTCTCAAACAGTGCTACACAAGACTCAATCATGAATGTACACAACAAAACTTCAAACTACTTATGCGAAGATCAATTGTGTACTCAAAGATTCAAGTTGTGACACACCATTACAAAAGATTCTCATGTTCGCAATACTTACTACTTGTGCAAGTTCAAGTTCAACAAAAAGTATCTAAATCCCCTCACATAAAGAATGATTCTGTATTCACACATAGAGGTTAATCAATTCAAGATCAGGAATTAGATGCAACGCTCACACTCAAAAAGAGGAACACATTGCATGTTTTCACCCATAGGTTTGCCCTTATTTTCCAATCGACTTTCGGTTTGGCTTACTCAAGATAAAAAAGGTCTTTTCAAGGCTTGTAATGGGGCTGAGTGCAAAGGTATGGTCATTTAGGCTCAGTGACTTCTTCACCCTCGTGAGGTGTGGTATTCTAAACACGTCCTTTTCCTTTTCCTTATCACTTTTTCTTCTAGTGCTTCTAAGTCATCTTTTTATTCAATCTTCATGTATCGCTTGGAGACGCAATTTCATTTTGCACTTTTTATTCCACAATGTTTTTTTGAAGGGTTTCCATTTTGTTTGCAATACCATGGGTTAAGGGAGACTTTTCTTGCACTTTTTGACTTGTCCTTTTCCTTTTCACCACACCCCCAACTTAGGCTTTTGGCCTAAGTTTGCTATTCACTAAGCCACAAATCAAGAGGTTCTTCCAAATAAAGGTAAGGCTCAAGGGGTGTTCAAAAGAGTTTCACACGATCACGTGTAGGCCACAAAAGTGGTATATGTCAAATTTGGCTCACACTCTTTAAAGTTGCCTAAGATCATATCAAGTTGACACATTTCTAAATCAATCAGACTAACAGGATAAATTGTGGGTTTATTCATGCATGGTTCAAAGTAAGCCAATCACACAAGACATCGACACTTAAGTCAAACAAGGCTACACACTTTCGCTAGTGTGCAATTCATGTAATTCTTACAAGAAGAATCACAATAAAATGTGGAACAAAAGAAAGATAGAAGAAGAGACATAGGAAAAGGAACAATTGGCAACTAAAGGATGTATTAAATCCTAAAACCTCCAATTACAATTCCTAACAATCACCTAATCATGCTAAATAGATAGACACACAAAGAGGAAACAAAAAGAAACCAAAGGGTAAATCAAACCCAATGACCTCGATCCATTAATCCTACAATAGCACCTACCTCTTACGAAGACCTCAAGGGAATCGATATCCCAAGCAACCCTCGTTTCTTAGCAATGTTCAACAAAAGCTTACCAAACTTTCAACACTCACACAAGGATTTAAGTTTACCATTCATCAATATTCAAAATAGTCTAGCCCTAAAGGGCTATTTATAGTTTTAGGCATTATTACATAGATGGGCACAAAAGTGACCCGAAATGGGCGAGCCAAGTCGGGCTCGCCTAATGGCTCGGCGATATGCCTAATAGGTTCGGCGAGGAACTATGCTCCTTTCCTTAGCTGGGAAGTTACTGGAACTTTGGGAAGTCTGGGAACCATGGCCCAGTCCACTTAGCGATGCACCAATGGTCTTCAGCTCGCCTAGTGAGCAGTTTTCCCCTTTGTAGCTCCTTGGGCAGTTGGGAGCTTAGGAACCGTCGCCAAAGGGATTTGGCGAGTCGCCGAAGTGTTCTCTAGCTTGCCGAATGGAGCACATTCTTCACTTGCTCCTCCTCGCTTCGTTAGGCCTCCCACGCTCCGAGATGTCATCCAAGCATGGTGTTGCCTAATTGGGAGCTCCTTCAACGCATTGAACTTCCTCCTTGGCTTCCATACATGCCGAACAACCTCCATCCT
>JAJOOS010023993.1:0-19185 GCA_029582725.1 Solanum chiquidenum
ATAGGCTAGTATCGATTGGTGCGAAGTAATAACTAAGCCAAACATCGATTATGATGTCTAATATGAGGTAAAGGTAAGGGTTAGTAAATTATACACACATAGCCGGACCAAGGTGCGGGATGAAATTCTCTAGATGCCGAACCAAGGATTTAGAGATACCTAACTTATCACTTTGCATGTAGTACACTAAGAGAGGATTGTTATTACTAGGATTACTGTGTTATGAGCTTGTGGGGAACACGTATACCCAAGTTAATTCTCTCATCTTGATAACAACCAAAATTGACTTTTGATTATTGATTACTGATTACTTATTGAATTCTTACAATTTGTTTCACAAAACCCCCCCTTTAATTACTTGTTTTTTGGAAGTAATTTGACTAATTGAATATAATTGTTGGTTAAAGTAAAGTCTAAACCATTTTCCTCGTGGGATCAACCCCAACCTACAAGTTGGGTTCTTTACTTGATAACGATCGTTTATCCTTCTTTAGGGATGTGTAATTTGAGCGTATCAGGCTTCAAGAGGGCTATAGTGAGTTCTTTAAGTCTTAGTGACTAATGAATGAAAGCCAACTTAATGAAGCAAATTAACAATGGGTGACTTAAATGCTTAAATGTTTAATGTGAAAATACATGCTATACTTGGATTGTATTATGAGTTAATTCCTTGTCATGACTTGTTGAATATGAATGTTCCTTGTCTATGGTGACTTCAAATGAGTACTTAGTGTGAGTAGTAGTATGGGATGCTACTAGCACATTGCACAAGTATGACTTAGAGTTGTCTTAGATGTTGCTCTTAATGTGATGGTGTGACTCATGTATTGTTTATATCTATTATATGCTTTATTATGTAAAGGTAGAAAGGATGAATGGTAAGTTAACTTTTGGTGACCTTAATGTGGTGCCTTGGTGTGGATGGTGATATGGGACGTTATTCATACAATGCACAAGGTATAACATGAGGGTTATTTGAGGTGAAGGCTTAAATAAAGGTAATGGGTTATATGGTTGATCATGTTCTAATGTGGATAAATGACTTGCATGTTGGTTGTGACTTATATTATGACTCTTTTATCAATGTTCATAAAGTTTTACTAAAAGGGCATATATCATGACTTTCAAACTAAATGTCCTTTTAAGCATGTTTTTGCATGGCTTCCATACTTGGTAATTTTTGTGCTAACCTCATTCTTCTCCATTTTTACCAAAGTGTAGGGTTTGAAGATATTGGTGTTCTATGCTTGAGGAGTAGGTTCTAAGGTGCTTGAAGATGAAGACTTGGTGAGTCCTCATAGTTTCGAGGACAAAACCCACCTTGTTCCTTTATGTCTTTTAGTTTATGTTAAAGCTTTCGTATGGGCTAAGTCCTGATGTGGTATTCAAAGTATTAGATGGTTTGAAACATAGTATATAAAGTCTAGAAAATCTTCCGTTTGCTTTTTAATGAAAATATCTTCGATTGTAAGGAAATTTTTAAATTTCTCTCTATTTTCCTGTCACGACCTCAGAGCACCCCCTAGTCGTAACATGGCGCAGTTGACCTTGAATGGGTCGCATACCTTAGCACATTATTAACATAAGATAATAGAATATAGGGGAAACACTTTTACAATCGAAGTCTTATTTCATAGAGTCAAGCGGGAGTCTTTACTAGAACCTTTGTCTCAAACAATCTATTTAAACTCATGAATAAAAGTCTTTGGGACGCAGCCCATACAAAGTCTAAGAACATGAAATTGAAGACATAGGGAAATAAAGGGTTCGTCCTCGTAGCCATGAGGACTCACCAATTCTTCAATTCTTCTAAATCCTTGAAACTTTAGCCTCCAAGGCAAGTCAAACCTTCAACCCTATGTTTGGTTAGAATGTAGGCAATATGCGTTAGTACAAAAGGTACTAAGTATGAAAGCTAGCATAACATCATAAGAGCATCACAAATGGTTAGTCAACATAAGACATAAGTATAAGAGATAAGAACAAGTCATAACATAAGCATTATAGTCATTTACATGGTTTCCAACATAAGCATCATAAAATATAAGTCAACATAAGAAATAATAATGAACATAGGAGACGCGACATAATAAGTACAATAGACTCTTGGTCATATTTACCCTTATAGTCTAACTGTATATAGTCAACTCTTATGTCTTGCTACCACAAGGGCACCACAATTCTAGGTAACCTCAAGGCACCCTTGTGCAATGCATAAAGGGCATCCCAAAATACCCTTCACACTAAGAATTACCTTGATGTCCTCCTAGTCATATTCTCCTTTGGTATCACTATTGACTTACTTCAAGTAGACAAGGATACTATCATCTTTAGTCAATAATATCTTAGAATAAATCTATACCAACTCTCTATGAAGCCTAACTCATGTAAGACAACACTTATAAGGTAGCCTTTAGTCATACTTATGCAAGGCATGAGTAGCATCCCATAATACTACTCATACTAAGTACTCCTTTAGGTCACCATACTCATGCTCCTTAATTAGAAATTTTCCCTTCTTTTCAAAGTATGGGAACTCTAGGATGACACTTTACTAAGTCCATCTTAGTCCATTCTCGTCTGAACTCTATGAGATACTATCCTAGGTACATCTAGTTCATCATGTTTGAACTCTTGGAGATACTACTTAAAGCATGATCTTAGTTCATTATAAGGTTGAACCCTATGAGATACTTCTTTTAGGATGTCTAGGTTCATTATCATTATGGACTCTATGAGGCCCTACTCAAGCATATCTAAGTCCATTATTACTTTTGAACATTATGAGGTACTTTACTAACTTGTCTTAATCCCTCATTGCTTAGAACCCTAGGATATACTACATTGAGTACATCTTAGGTCATTAATGTTGAACTCTAGGAGATTCTACTTAAAGCATACTCTTAGTTCAATTAGTTGGGTCTCTAGGAGATGCTCCTTCAAGCATAATCTTAGACCATTACTTGCATTGGACTTTAGGAGATGCTATGTTATGCATAATCTTAGTCCATAAGGTTTGAACTCTAGGAGGTGCTACATTTAGCACAATCTTAGTTCATTCCCAGTCTTGTTTAATTGGGATATAGCCTTAACCGACATGAGAACATATGAACTCTCATGGTGTTACCCACACTATCAAGGGTTGGTCCACTTTCCAAGGTCGAACCGGTTTGTTAGCTTAGTCGGGTCCGCTAGCTAACTTCCTACAGGGCATGTAGTTAAGGGATACGGAGATTGCTACTATAAACCCAAACTCCACTAGGTGAGGTTTCCATCTCATGAGACACACTTGGGGAAATCAATACTCTTCTAGGTGAGAGATCCCTTGTGGGAAGCCCAAACTAACTATCTAGGAACCTCCATGAAATCCCAAACTCATCTAGATGGGAACCTCCATTCTCATTTCAATATCCTCTCGGTGATAGGAATAAATCCCACAAGATAATCATTAAGTCTCTACTAGGACTCAAGTAAATGAAAAGGTGTTATTGACCACCAATCCATGCTAATACATCTTTTAGACAACTTCTGAGCAACTATCACAATCCATGACCTAGGTATAAAGGCTATCTATCCTTAGGTTCAATTAGTTAGGAAAAGTCCTTCAACCCTAGAACCATTACTATGTGAGAAGTCTTTCATGTTAAGGTCATATTCATACCTAGCATCATGTCTGTAATTTTGCATTAAACAAGTATATCATTATGACCTAAGTTATTCTATCGTTTTCTACCATCTATGAGTCATAAGGTAATCTTGGTAGTTAAAGGTCTCTCAACACCATTCTATTCCTTAGCCTTGGATTCATATGTAGGTTTTACTCTCAAAGCCTTAGAAACCTAAGTTAGACATGTTAGCTTCACTCTAAATCCCTATTGATCCACATTCACAACTATGAGACTTCATTCTCAATAACTCTACATCATACAATCATATTATGAACCTAGAGTATAAGACATTCAACCACATTCCTTGATACTAGGTGATCTTAGCCCTAATTTACCATAGAAGTTCAATTTCATCATTAAAAGTTAAGATCAATCATATACAATAGAGACTAGTTTAATTCATGATTATATTATCCTAACTTTGATCAATTACAACACACAACATTGAATAAGGAAGATCACTCAAGAACCTTCAACCTTGCCTCTAATGGCATCAACCCACAAATATCACATTCATCAACTTAGATTAGGGTTCACCATAGAAATCACATGAAATCATCATATTATCACTAAAAAAAGACAATTCAATCATAATTGGGTGATGTCCACTAGATTGGAATCACACCCAAGCCCTACCCACAATGCATTCACAACCCTAACTGGAATTTTTGTTTTTGAGTTCACAAATTGGGGGGAATCTATGGGGGCTCCTTTGGTGGAAAAACACATGGATGAATAAGATTCACATAAATTTAACCACAGCGTTAAAATAAGCTTGAATCCATGGTGAATTCGTCCTAGAAGCTGCCCTCTTATCTTCTCTTCTTCTTCTACTTCTTCAATTCTAGAGAGATGATTTTTTGGAGAGAGTTTTGGGGTCTTTAGATGGGTTAGTTAGAATGATTAGTTTAGGGTTTATTTAAGCTTATATAGGTTGTTATATAACGTATTAACCTACCTATATTAACACCTAATTAATAACTAACCCAACCCCTAACTCCTAACTTAAAACTGAAATTTTGAAAACTGAGCAGACCTACGGCCATTGCCATCTACGGACAGTAGATTGATCTACTGTCCGTGGTTTGAAGCTGGCAGTATAAATGTTTCATGCCTCTAAAAAACTAAGTATGGACCTACGTTTTTTACCTACGGGGTGTCAACCAACCTACTGGCCGTGAATGGCCATCCGTAGTTCACCTCAAAACTGTCTTAGTGAACTGTTTTGGGGGGGTCTTGGTACCAAACGATTCCATGACTTAATTTAGGGTCTTTTTAGCTTAAATGGGTGATAAAATAACTAACTAACCATCCCCCTTATCCCTTAATAAATCAAACAACTAAACTCCAAATGATCAACTTAAACCTAACACTCCAAAAGTTGGCAGCACCTACGATTTCCTATCCACGGATTGTGGATGGGTCTACGGGCAGTTCAGTGCCTCCGTAGATTGGGGAAGGGGCTCATAATTGAAGGCAAGCCTCCCTAGACTAAGTCATCATCCAGTCTCATGACCTACGGGGCATGGATTGATCTACTGAACGTAGATAGCAACCGTAGACCACTAAAGGCTGCCTTAGTGGACTGTTTTGGGGTCCTCCTCAAGGACCCCTCGTGTGGTCTTTGGGGAATCATCCCCGGACGTTTAACCCCTGAACATGTACATCTAAGTATGAGAGTTACTTCTACAAGTTTTCACCCTCAAACAACACTCCAAACTTCAACGACAAGACCCTTACAACTCACTAGTTCAAATACCTAGTTTCCGGACGTCATAGTCATTTCTTGACGTTGACTTCTAAAATCACCAAACTAACTTCAAAAGCCATAATTCATCATTTAAAAAAGTTTCCAACTATAAACTAACATGTGACGCTCTAGTTCAACCTACTAGATTTAGTCTAGAACTCACTAGGTCAACTAACTACTTTACGGGGTGTTACATTACCCCCCCACTTGGGAAAATTCGTCCTCGAATGACACTCTAAACACTTTATAAGGTCTAAAATTTAGCTTACCAGCCCAATATGCATGCATTACATCTAATTCACATAATCAAGTCAGAAAACATCAATTCCGAACTAAACTCATTCAATGCAACTCAAGGGAGTAGGAACTACTTTTACAAACCCAAAATACATCAAATTCTATATCTACTCATTTTAAAGGACGAACTAACATATCCTAGATAAAAGATGCTCAACCCATACTCATGGAGTCTAAATACAAGTTACATCTCACAAAGCATTTATTCAAGGAGGAATCTTTCAATTCCAAAACTAAGGCATGCTCATACTCAACTCATGAAGTCTATATGCAAATCTCTCTCAATTTCACTACAACATGAGAACACAATGCAAATGAGTCATTTCTAACCAGACCTAAGCATTTTCATGAACATGCATATAAGGAAATCATGACAACACATAAGGCACACAATAATTCTATTAGATAGGCACACTATCCCCCACTTGGGAGTAAGCCTACTAAAACTTTTCTAAACATCATATATTCTAATAATAACTTTAAAATCCAACATAAAAAGTCATAAAAGACAAGAAATCTGGAAATTTTCTAAAACATGAAAGAAAAACTTACCGGAAGGGACATGAGGAGATCACTCTTGATCTTCTCTAGATTGGAGAGAAAAGAACCTATGATCACTTGGGAGCCTTGGACTTGGCCTCCCTCCCTTTAGCCCTAAGGATTGGACAATATCTCTTCCTGTGACCCTTATCACCACAACCATAGCACCCCTCCTTTCTGGCTAAACACTCACCAAAATGCTTCCTTCCACACTCGGAGCAAGAAGGCTTAAGCAACACGGATTAACTATTACTGCCTCTTAGAGGTTTAGACTTAAACACCCTCTCTTGGTTGGAAAGTTCTTGTTGGGTCCTAGGTTGATAATATCCCTCGGAGCTAGAATTGGAGAAATCCCCATCACCGGTTCTAGGTCTCTGGGCTTCCCTACTCATCTTCTTAAGTTTTGTCTTCTCAACTCGTTGAGCATACACCATAAGATGGGAGATTTCCATGTTATGATGTAGCATTGCCGCACAACATTCATCCTCAACTAATTCGGACACTCCGGTCATAAATCGACTCATCTCATCTCTCGGGTTTGACACTAATGATTGAGCATATTTGGACAACTTAGTGAATTTTAGGGAATATGCTAGAGCACTCATACCCCCTTGCCTAAGGTTGATAAATGCTTGTACCTTAACTTCCCTCATTTCCCTTGGAAAGAACCTATCAAGGAATGCCTTCTTAAACACTCCCTAATCTATGGGTCCCACCCTTAAAGGCCTATTATCCTTCCATTGAGCATACCATACTTGGTCTACATCTTTCAATTTATACCCCGCTAATTCATATTTCTCAAAAGGAGTTACCCCCATAGCCTTCACTATCTTGTAGACCTCCTCCAAAAACTCTTGTGGGTCTTCATCCACTTTGGAACACAAGAAGATAGGAGGGTTCATCTAAGTAAAGTTTCTAAACCTTGAGACCGGAGTACTCACATTAGAATTTAGCCGGGGCCCCACATCTCGGTTATCTTGGTCCATCAAGGCTTATGCTTGACTGGTGACGGCTTGAGTTTGGGTAGCCATGAGTTGGGTCAAAGCTTGGAGAGATGCTCTTAGCTCCACATTAGTCATAGCCCCTTCATCATTAGGAACTTGAGGGGTATCTTAGAGAGGAACCTCTTGCTCCTCATCACCTTCCCCATTTCTCCTAACATTTGCCCTAGTATTTGCCATAACCTAAAAACTCATAGGCAACCATTAGAAGAAATACCTACTAGAGCAAAACTTCTTATGGCACGACTAAGAGAATGAAAAAGTGAGACTTTTCCTAATCATCCAATAGCCTCCAATTCATAAAATGTGTCACGACTCATACCCATGAATAAGACTCTACTTAGAGATGGTTTGAGACATCCTAAAATTTATCCCAAAAGCTTATGCTCTAATACAAAGTTTGTCATGACCCGAGAGCACCCCTAGTCGTAACATGGCGTAGTTGACCCCGAAGGGGTCGCATACAAGCCCTTAGCACACTCTTAACATAAGATAATAGAAAATAGGGGAAAATTTAAAACTTTTACAATTGAAGTCTTATTTCATAAAGTCAAGCAGAAGTCTTTACTAGAGCCTTTGTCTCAATCTATTTAAACTCATGAATAAAAGTCTTTGGGACGCAGCCCATACAAAGTCTTTGGGACGCAGCCCATACAAAGTCTAAGAACAAGAAAATAAAGACATAATAAATTAAAGGGTTCATCCTCGAAGATATGAGGACACACCAATTCTTCAATTCCTCTAAATCCTTGAAATTCTAGCCTCCAAAGCAAATCAAACCTCCAACCCTACATTTGGTTAGAATGTAGGCAATATGTGTTAGTACAAAAGGTACTAAGTATGAAAGCTAGAATAACATCATAAGAGCAACTCGAATGGTTAGTCAACATAAGACATAAGCATGAGATATAATAACAAGTCATAACACAATCATTATAGTCATTTACATGGTCTCCAACATATGCATCATAAAGTATAAGTCAACATAAGAAATAATAATGAACATAGGAGACACGACATAATAAATACAATAGACTCTTGGTCATCTTTACCCTTATAGTCTAACTGTATAGTCAACTCTTAAGTCTTGCTACCACAAGGGCACCACACTTCTAGGTAACTTCAAGCCATCCTTGTGCAATGCATAAAAGGAATCCCATAATACCCTTCACACTAAGAATTACCTTGAAGTCTTCCTAGTCATATTCACCCTCCTTTGGTATCACTATTGACTTACTTCAAGTAGACAAGGATACTTTCATCTTTAGTCAATCATATCTTAGAAGACATCTATACCAACTATTTATCAAGCCTAACTCATGTAAGACAACACTTTTAAGGTAGCCTTTAGTCATACTTGTGCAAGGCAGGAGTAGCATCCCATAATACTACTCATACTAAGTACTCATTTAGGTCACCATACTGATGTTCCTTAATTATAAACTAGGCCTTCTTTTTAAAGTATGGGAACTATAGGATGACACTTTACTAAGTCCATCTTAGTCCCTTCTAGTTTGAAGTATAAGAGATACTATCCTAGGTACATTTAGTTCATCATGTTTGAACTCTTGGAGACACTACTTAAAGCATGATCTTAGTTCATTATAAGGTTGAACTTTATGAGATACTTCTTTTAGCATGTCTAGGTTCATTATCATTATGGACTCTATGAGGCCCTACTAAAGTATATCTAAGTCCATTATTACTTTTGAACATTATGAGGTAATTTACTAACTTGTCTGAATCCCTCATAACTTAGAACCCTAGGATATACTACATTGAGTACATCTTAGTTCATTAAGGTTGAACTCTAGGAGATGCTACTTAAAGCATACTATTAGTTCAATTAGTTGGTCTCTAGGAGATGCTCCTTCAAGCATAATCTTAGACCATTACTTGCATTGGACTCTAGGAGATGCTATATTATGCATAATCTTAGTCCATAAGGTTTGAACTCTAGGAGGTGCTACATTTAGCACAATCTAAGTTCATTGCTAGTCTTGTTTAATTGGGATATAGCCTTAACCGACATGAGAAAATATGATCTCTCATGGTGTTACCCACACCATGAAGGGTTGGTCCACTTTCCAAGGTGGAACCGATTTGTTAGCTTAGTCGGGTCCACTAGCTAACTTCCTACAGGGCATGTAGTTAAGGGATACGGAGATTGCTACTACAAACCCAAACTCCACTAGGTGAGGTTTCCATCTCATGAGACACACTTGGGGAAATCAATACTCTTCTAGGTGAGAGATCCCTTGTGGGAAGCCCAAACCAACTATGTAGGAACCTCCATGAAAGCCCAAACATCTAGGTGGGAACCTCCATTCTCATTTCAATATCCTCTCGGTGCTAGGTATAAATCCCACAGGATAATCATTAAGTCTCTACTAGGACTCAAGTAAATGAAAAGGTGTTCCTGACCACCAACCCATGCTAATACATCTTTTAGACAACTTCTGAGCAACTATCACAATCCATGACCTAAATAAAGGCTCTCTATCCTTAGGTTCAATTAGTTAGGAAAAGTCCTTCAACCCTAGAACCATTACTATGTGAGAAGTCTTTCATGTTAAGGTCATATTCATACCTAGCATCATATCTGTAATTCTGCATTAAGCAAGTATATCATTATGACCTAAGTTATTCTATCGCTTTCTACCATAAATGAGTCATAAGGTGATCTTGGTAGTTAAAGGTCTCTCAACACCATTATATTCCTTAGCCTTGGATTCATATGTAGGTTTTACTCTCAAAGCCTTAGAAACCTAAGTTAGACATGTTAGCTTCACTCTAAATCCCTATTGATCCACATTCACAACTATGAGACTTCATTCTCAATAACTCTACATCATAGAAGCATATTATGAACCACCAGTACAAGACATTCAACCACATTCCTTGATACTAAGTGATCTTAGCACTAATTTACCATATCAATACAAGTCAAGATCAATCATATACAATAGAGTCTAGTTCAATTCATGATTATATTATCCTAACTTTGATCAATTACAACACACAACATTGAATTAGGAAGATCTCTCTAGAACCTTCAACCTTGCCTCTAATGGCATCAACCCACAATTATCACATTCATCAACTTAGATTAGGTTTCACCATAGAAATCATATTAAATAATAATAATATCACTAAACAAAGACAATTCAATCATAATTGGGTGATATCCACTAGATTGGAATCACACCCAAGCCCTACCCACAATGAATTCACAACCCTAACTCGAATTTTTGTTTTTGAGTTCACAATTGGGGGGAATCTATGGGGGCTCCTTCGGTGGAAGAACCCATGGATGAATAATCTTCACATAAATTTAACCACACCCTTAAACTTAGCTTGAATCAATTGTGAATTCGTCCTAGAAGCTGCCCTCTTATCTTCTCTTCTTCTTCTACTTCTTCAATTCTAGAGCGATGATTTTTTGGAGAGAGTTTTGGGGTCTTTAGATGGGTTAGTTAGAATGATTAGTTTAGGGTTTATTTAAGCTTATAGAGGTGGTTAGATAACCTATTAACCGACCTATAGTAACCCCTAATTAATAACTAACCCAACCCCTAACTCCTAACTTAAAACAGAAATTTGGAAAACTGGGCAGACCTACGACCTGGCCATCTACGGACAGTAGATTGATTTACTGTCCGTGGTTTGAAGTTGGGAGTCTAAATGTTGAAGGCCTCTAAAAAAACTAAGTATGGACCTACGTTCTTGACCTACGGGGCGTCAACCAACCTAATGGCCGTCAATGGCCATCCGTAGTTCACCTCAAAACTGTCTTAGTGAACTGTTTTGGGGGACTGTTTTGGGAGGTCTTGGTCCCAAAATTGCCATGACTTAATTTAGGGTCTTTTTAGCTTTAATGGGTGATTAAATAACTAAATAACCAATCTCCTAAGCCCTTAATGAATAAACCAACTAAACTCCAAATCATCAACTTAAAACTAACACTCCAAAAGTTGGCAGCACCTACGATTTCCCATCCACGGATTATGGATAGTTCTACGGGCCGTACTGTGCCTCCATAGATTGGGGCAGGGGATAATAGATTGAAAGGTGATGGTTTGAGAACCGTCCTCAAAGAGAAATTGTTATCTACAGAAGGACTAAGGGGTAGATACTCCAGTGTGTAGGAAATACTAAATTGGCGCAGGTTTCAGATCTTCACCAGGCCCCGTGGCCCCCATGTTCCTTCATTGGTCCGGGAATTCTACGATGCATATGCTACTTTGGTGCCAAAGAGTAAGCAGAAGGTTAGTGAGTTTAGGACGGTTAAATAGGTCATGGTACGGGGTGTGGAAGTCGGGTGTTGCATATATATCATAAATGTTATTCTTGAGAGAGCTACAGGGTTTGAACATGATTATGAGGGCCTGGTGACAGCCCAGTCCCTGGATGACTTGAAGGGTTGGCTTGCACCACTTCTCTCTGACATCACTCTGAGGTGGATAGATGCAGGAGTACAGATCGAGAAGAAGGATTTGAATGTAGCTGCCCAGTATTGGTTTGGATTCATCAGCAGCTCCATCATGCCTTCACAGAATGAATCTATCCTTCGGCATGCAAAGGCAGCTTGTCTAGGGTCTATATTAGAAAATAGGCCGCTTAACTTGGGATTCATCATTGAACATGAGATAGCCATGAGCACCAAACAGTGACAGACCTCCTTGCCATTTCCAGTCCTAATCATGGAGCTTTGCCGGCTTGTTGGAGTACCCCAAGACACTACCAGAGATTTTGATGTTACCCCATCCTCTTCCTCTAACATCCGGCCCATCGAGGCTGAATGCACCAAAAAGGAAGCTGACAGGTGGAGGGAAGCTCTGATAGACACCTCCCCGGAAGTGGATGTTTGCTCGCTACCTGCAGAGACACATTTGCCTACTACGGCCCCTGGACCTTCAAGTACTTGTGCCTCTACTTCTGCTTCATATTCTCCAAGCACATCCACTTCCTCCCAGCATCCCAAGATTACTCAGGCGATGATCTTGAAGATGGGGCACCTTGCTCAGTCAACTGACGTGAGAGCTACTATACTGGAGAAAGACGTCCCCTACATCATTGATGCTTTTATATTAGCTGCATTGACACCCCTACGTCTTTATGTTGATGATTTGACCGCTAGGGTCATAGCCTGTGAGAGAAGGCAAGGGAGAGCTATGAGGTTTCAGCTTTGGAAGCCGAGGTAGGAGATTTAAGGAAGGACGTAAACTATTTGACGTATACCAACTTTACTTCATTGATTCAGACTGTAGATGACGTAGATGCCCCTGAGACCTCAGGGATTCCTCTGAATACCACTAGAGATATACACAGTGAGGACACCTTGGATACATTCATGTGACTGAGGAAATGTTGATAGATGCCACTGTGCAGGCCTTCATGGCAGGCACACCTTTTGCTGATTGTAGTTGAGCTGGTACTTCTGAGGTGAATCAGGGGACTGATGCCCAAGTACAGACTGCTGCACTTGGAGCTGAGACCGAGATAGATAGAGAAACTGCATAGACAGGATCCCTTCTTTACCTCCGTCTCTATCTTACTTTCTTTCACTTTTTGGATACTTCACTTCATTTGCATTTGAGGACAAATGTTTTTTATTTGTGGTGGGGTGAGTCTCACATTTTGTGTGCTATTTGTGACTCGTATTTTTGTGTATGTATTTGGGTTGTTCTGTGTAAAAATTGTGTTTAATATACTGTTTTTGTTGATGCTTGAGCTTATGGCTGCATGTTTTAAATTGCTGATCCTTTCTTTCGAATTTTTTTTGCCACCTCTCATGTGTTAAATGAGGCTATTCTTTTACAAAATTTGAGTCTCGGTTCTGATCAATACCAATGACTCGAATATTGCTCATGCTCGAACGAACATAAATGTACAACTACAACGAGGTCAAATGCAATTACATAGACAATATGTAAACTCTTTGCATATCGTTATGACTAGCCTAGTATCGAATTGAGTCTCTTGTGATGATCATTACACACTAGCAAAAGTGTGGAGTCTTGTTTTACTGTAGTGTCAATGCCTAGTGTGATGAGCTTAATTTGAACCATGCATGATAGATCTTACAATTTGTCCCGTTGGTCTGATCAACTAAGTTATGTGATCTCTTGATATGATCTAAGGCAACTTCTAAAAGTGTGAGCAAATTTGGTAAATACCTCTTTTGTGACCTACCTTGTGAGTGTGTGAACCGCTTTTCAACACCCCTTGAGCCTTACCTTTCTTTGGAAGAAACTTGATGAAATCATAATCTTTCTTTATCCATTACCCATAATCCTCATGAAGTTGTGGTTAGTTCAATAGTCAACTTAGGCCAAAAGCCTAAGTTGGGGATGTGGCAAAAAGAAAAGGCAAATCAATAAGTGCAAGAAAGTCCCTCTTACCCATGGTTTTGATAAATATGGAAGCCCTCCATACACAAAAAAAGAGAGAAAAAGAACAAGAATGAAAAAGAAAGTTGTGGAATAAAGTACAAAAGAAATACGGTTCCCAAACAATCCATGGAAAGTGAATAATAGGATGACTTCTGAGCACTAAAGATAATGATGAAGGAAAAGGAAAGAAAGTGTTGTGAGCACCACATTTCATGAGGATGAAATTCATTGTGCTTAAATGACCATAGCTTTGCACTCAGCCCCATTACAAGCCTTGAAAAGACCTTTTTGATCTTGAGTGAGCTGAAACAAATGTTGATTGGAAAATATGGGAAAACCTATGAGTGAAATTATGCATTGTGTTCTTCTTTGTGAGTGTGAGCGTTACATCTGATTCTGAAGCTTTAAACTACGAACCATTGTGTGAATAAGGAAACATTCCTTGTGAGAGGGCATTTGAATACTTTCGTTGAGCTTGAACTTGCATTTGAAGCAAGTATTGTGAGCATGAGGTTCTTTTATATTGGTGATTTACAACTTGAATCTTTGAGTGCACATTTGATCTTTGCAGAAGTAAATTGAGTCTAGTTGTGTGCATTCATGATTGAGTCTTGTGTAGCACTATTCGAGACACCCTTTTTGAACGGCTGAACTTGAGTTTGCCTGAGGACAAGCCAAATTATAAGTTGGGGGTGTTGATGAGTCCACAAATTGGACTCATATAGGGCTATATTTTGATAGAATCAGTATTCTCAAATGCATATTTTATCTCCATATCTGATGAAAACTCTTAAGTTTTAGGAAAAAGCATGGACACTACTTAGCATAAAAAAGGAACAAAGTAGCTGAAAAATCGAAGAAATGAAAATTTGAGAATCGTCAAACAAATTCAGCTAGTGGCCAAAAGGTTCTTATCCTCGCCATTTGTTCCAATGTGCTCAGCCCTGAAGGAAAGGATCAAATTGGTGGTTAAAAGAAGCAGTCATCGTATCGTCGAGCAATTCCGCCAAGTTGTACTATGTCACCCAATGATCCAAACACGACGATGTTAAAGGATAGAGAAAGACGGCGATGAAACCTACCAAAGGGAAGATCACTGAGTTGATCAGTGATCTCGACTAACGATGTCGAATGATCCTCTGCAGCACATATTTTTGAAAACTAAAAATACTCGGTGAGAGTTATAGCTTAGTATCAAATTTTTAATACATAATTTTTAACATAGACTTTTGAGTCCTAAGCTTGGAGAGGGTTTTAAATAACTTGAAGATTCAAAGGGTGTCAACTCCAAGATTTTTGACTTGGGTCTTGAGTATTTTTTCACTTTTGACTTGTTTTAAGACTTAATGTTGCATACCCATTGATGAAAACTGAGATTGGTAAACATTTCTATCTCTTTTGCATATCTAGCTAAAACCCCAATTCTTGGGGTGTGATTTTGTGAATATGGGTTAGATTATTTTTTGGGTATTGCTAGTTAATGATTTATTTGTTGCTTAGATGTGATTTCGTTTAGTAGTTGTGGTGGAACTTAATGAAATTGTAGTTGTTTTCACCTTTGTATTTTTGGCTTGTTCGAGACAGAGGTCGTAAAACTACGACTACTAAATTGATGGCCAGTGGGATTGGGTCGACATGAGGTTCGTCTCGAGAGAGTGAACCCTAAACCTTCTCTAACACACTCAGTTTGAGATAGTGAGTGGGCTAAGGCGGAGGTTGTTCTTCATGCGGCAAGTGGGTGTCTTAGAGGAACCCATTTCATTCGGGGTAAGTTGCTTGAGAGAGAATTTACCCCCACTATAGTCTATCCTAGTCACAAATATTCAATAGATTTATTATCAAAAGGATGTACCCAATAGTTTAGTTTATCTCGTATTCCTATCACATCCCAAGAACCCTATCTTCTTGATTAGCACTCTTTGCATTTTTTCTGTTTTTGCTTACTTGTGACAAAAACCCCCATTGTTAATTGATACTTTTGTGTCACCCCTTAAATTTAGTATGTTTGTATTCGATAATGTTTTCAGTTATGACTAATTAGAACTTAATTTTATTTTTCTACTAATTCTCAAAACCACTCCCTGTGGGAACGATCCCAAACCTTGGTTGGGTTTAGGTTTTAAGGTTTAGGGTTTAGGGTTTAGGGTTTAGGATTTAGGTTTTAGGGTTTAGGGTTTAGGGTTTGAGCTTCCATGTTTTGGGTTAAGGGTTTGAGCTTCCATGTTTTGGGTTAAGGGTTTAGGGTTTTTACAGTTTGAAGTTTACGATTTAGGTTTTAGGGTTTAGGGTTTAGGATTTATGATTTAGGGTTTAGGGTTCCATGTTTAGGGTTTAGATTTCCAAGTTTAGGGATTAGGGTTTAGGATTTAGGGTTCGAAGTTTACGATTAAAGATTTAGGGTTCCATGTTTAGGGTTAAGGGTTTATGGATTCGAGTTTAAAGTTTAGGGTTTAGGGTTTAGGGTTTGGGGTTCCATGTTTCGTGTTAAGGGTTATGGTTTAGAGTTTAGAGTTTATAGTTTAGGGTTTAGGGTTTAGGGTTTAGTGTTCCAAGTTTATGATTTAGGGTTCCAAGTTTAAGGGTTAGGGTATACGGTTTAGGGTTTAGGATTTAGGGTTTGGGATTCTATGTTTAAGGTTTAGGGTTTATGGTTTAAAGTTTAGTGTTTAGGGTTTTAATTTTTGGGTTTAGGATTTAGGATTACGGTTTAGGGCTTAGGATTTAGGGTCCCAAGTTTAAGGTTTAGGGTTTAGAGTTCCAAGTTTAGGTATTAAGGTTTAGGGTTCCAAGTTTAAGTTTAGGGTTTAAGGTTAAGGGCTCCAAGATTAGGGATTAGGGTTTAGGGTTCCAAGTTTAGGGTTTAGGATTTAGGGTTCCAGGTTTAGGGATTAGGATTAAGGAATTAGGGTTTAGGATTTAGCATTTTGCATTTCAAATTTAGGGTTTAAGGTTTATGGTTTCGGGTATAATGTTTAGTGTTTAAGGTTTTAGTTTTAGGGTGTACGTTTTAAGGTCTTTGATAGCATCCATGTCAGCCTACTTTTACTTAAGTTGATGGGCTTCAATACAAAATCAAGAATATATTTATTAGGAAAGAGGTGTCCAGATTCAAGCCCAAAAGAAAGAAGATTGGGTCACACGACGCCCAATAAAAGTGTCCAAAAAGCTGAACGCTTAAAGTCAAAAGTTCCCTAGTTTAAAGTTTTTCTAGTTAAAAAAGTTTCCTAGTTTAAAGTTTTCTTGTTTTCCTAGTTTAAAGTTTCCTAGTTTAAAAGTTACCTAGTTCAAAGTTTCCATTAAAGTAGGATCTAAATCCTATTCTATTTAGGATAAGTTTTCCCTATATATCGGGGTTGATTTTATTATTTTGAATAGACATGATTAATATTATTTGAGAGGTTTCTCTTCTTTACACCTTTGTGTGTGGTGATTTTTTAAGAGGTAAGATTAATTATTAATTTGATATCTTTGGTTTCTATTCGTAAATGAAAGAAGGTAATTAGTCTTATACTGATTGTTGTCTCTAATTTCTTCGTAATAGGGGTCTAGATCACTTTTGATCTAAGTTCTTGAATTCACTCTATTAGTATCATAATTAGTCTTAATCCGCTAATTTTGAATAGTAAGATCAATTAGGTTTCTTAGCAGTTTATTTTGAAATTGGGGATTTTATTCTTTAATTTCACATATTTTTCAATTTCTGTCTTTTATTGTTATAATTTCGCTTCCGCATTATTTTTTTGTGTATTCTGGTAACCCGATTCTCATCAAGTGGTATAAGAACGGTTCTATCAAGGTTTCGTTCTTGATAATATTGGTAGTTTCAAAAAAAAAAAATCTAGTTGCTTAAAAGTTCAGCAAAAAAAAAACTAGTTGCTTAAAACTTAAGAAGAAAAAAATGAAAATTATACAAAAAAAAGGAAGAAAATACAATCGCTTATTTCAAGAAACTCCATATTTGATTTTATTCTTGAATTTTTTCTTCAAAAAGGAAAATCAAGGAGAGGGGAAATTTGAAGTTTTTTTTCTTTTGTTTCACAAAGTGGTCTTTTCTTCTAAAAGGTTGTTACTAATTAGGTTTATATATAAATCTTGAAGGATCCATCCAAATGTAGTAATTTGAGTTGGAAAAGGCAAGAGAGAGTGAGATCAATACAGAGAGAAAAAGTCAAATTGAGATATATTTGTTTCTTTGATATTTTTTTGAGATGTTTAAAATAGGTAAGGAAATTGAAGCTAGAGATCAAAACGACATTAATTGTGTTGATATGTTGATCAAACGATTGAAGGAGAAAAATGTCACCATAGCTAATTTAAGGAGAGAAACTATTTTCCATACAAGGTGTGGGATAAATGGTAATATCTTCTCTATGATTATTGAGAGTGAAAGTGGTAATAATGTGGTAAGTTCATACGTTGTTGAGAAGTTGAAACTTACATGCATTAAACACCTTACTCCTTATCAGTGGCGATGGTTGAATTATTTTAATGAGATTAATGAGCTTAAGGTGACTAGGCAATGCATGATTTCTTTCTCCATAGGAAAATATTCTGACAATGTTCTTTGTGATGTCATTCCAATGCAAGATTGTCACATCATGCTTGGGAGAGCATGACAATTTAACAGGAATGCAATTCATGATAGGAGAAAGAATAGAGATTCTCTTGAGCTAAACAAAAGAAAATATACATTTGCACCTTTAACTCCAGCCCAAGTTTATGAAGATCAGAAATGCGTGAAAGAAGCAATGAAGAAATTTGTGAGAGAGAAGAGTGAGAGGAGAAAAGGAGTTCATTATGACATTCCAAGAGAGGAAAAAGGAGAGGTTGTGTTGTGTGAAGAGAATGAGATGAGAAAGCATATCCCATATGATGGATATAGGCCTTAACCGACATAGAACACAATAGCAGGGTATGTAATCCGGAGTTTATCCTACTCCGTGGAGGTTGTTCTACTTGCCAAGGGTAGAACTAAAAGCAACCCATGTTGGAACATGATTTAAGAGATGTCCAAGGATGTTCATTGTGCCTAATATCATGCTCAACTAGGCCATCATCCTAACCATATCCACTCGGTGCTTATCCTTCGTTTCCATAGAGTATCCAATCACATATGTACTAGAGAGGGTTCCTTTTCTAGTTCAACCAACTCATAGTACCTCTTCCAAAGAAAGGCCCCATTTCTTAGTCATAGCCAATCTAGGTTCATAAGGATAGCTCATTTGACTTTCTTAGAGAAGGATTCTCATGTCGTTTCGGCTCCAACCATCTGTAAGTCTATCATTTCACTCAAGAAGGGAACATCACCCTAAGGCCCATCCTTAAGGGTTATACATTTACTTAGGAAAGCTAGACTCATTAAAAAGCACTATGCTTAAGTTTACCAATTCAAGTCTTGGCCTAGAATTCCTCTTTTAGCATTTATAGGAAGAGCTCCATTACTAAGTCATAGCCCAACCAAACATTCATATACAATCAAGCTTTCATGACACAAGACAAGATACTCAAGTCTAGCATATGAGCTACAACATCAT